>JAJIBD010026824.1:0-14752 GCA_021461705.1 Cryptotis parvus
TGTCGGGCGCTCCGCCAGGGTCCCCGACAGTGCCGGGAAGCGAAGTTCCCTTCTACCTCCGAGCCGGCGAGGAACGGATGAAAACTCAGGAATCCGATGCAGTTTTAAAAAGGCTTTACTTATCACAGGTTCAGGCATACAAATCAGCAAAAAGGAAAAACCCGATGCTTAGGGATTCCAGGCTAGAACCCCAGCCACGTGTAGGCCAAGATGGCGACCACCACGTGTAAAAGCTTCCAAGGGGAATGAACGCTCACAAGGAGAGATCCCACAAGGAAGAAGGCAGGGAGAGCGGGAACCGGCTAGTTTATATCCCTGTAACTCAGACCTTCCTCCCACTGTTATGGAAAGCAGGGAGGGTCCAATGCCCTTAGGTAATCCCTCCCCTGCACCTCACCTAGGGCCTTTACTGTGCTAATGTTTTGAGCCGAAATCTGCTTGGGAATGCCTTTGTAGTGTAGAGAAGGGGGTTTCTGAGATGGCATGTCTCTGTACCAAAGACCAACACCAATGCCAGTTAAATATTTCTCCAAGCCTTCACAAGTCTCCTCTACTTCATTGTAGTTTTATATTTTAGTTGCCTTTGAGTATATCAGGGAGCCATGCTTGTTTGCTTGGAAGCAAACAGCATTTCTCTCTGGTCTAATTACTTAGGTGTCCTACGTGGCCAGGCTAATATGCTGGTAAGATCTAGCTAGTCCCACGATGATTGTGGTAGCATGGGAGAATATTTATACCAGCTAGTACAGCATACATGGTCGGATAAACTGCCACATTTAGACTACCCCCTTATCTACGGAGTGATTTGCGGGAGGCAATCCAGAGCAGATGCAGCGCCCTTAGGAGTCCTGCAACAACTCCCCCTGATTAGTTTACTAATAAAAATTGAAAAGGTAAGAAATATTTAGTAATGTACAGAAAATTAAGATAAGAAAAAACAATTCCAATTACAAAATGATAATACATGTTACTTTAGGATCCTAACTTGTTTTTTGGACCCAAAGCAAAGTTCATGACAAAGTGTTTCTAGCTGTCTGATTATAATGGACTATAGTTTGCACTGTCCATAATTTGTGAGAGTCAATTTGCTATATTTTATGTAAAGTCGGGTGTCTGGAACAAAGTCTGTGGGGCTACTTCTGGGACAGCAATAGCGGTGATCATATGAGTATGAGTCTCTGGAGAGCAGCGATCAGGAACTCGTTGAATTGTCAGGAACACTGGATCGGGTCTCTGGAACACGGGAACAAATATCTCGAACTCTGGAACAGGAATCTTGAGTGCTGGAACAGGTGTCTGGAACATTGGTGTAATATCTCGAACTCTGGAACAGGATTCTTGAGCGCTGGAACAGGTGTCAGGAACATCGGTGTGGGTGTCTTGCAGGGCTTCTTCAGCAAGGGGAACACTGGCACCGGTAACTGTACCTGTAGCTTAATTTTAGGCGAGACAAAAACACTTTTCTAGGTTAATCACAAGTAGAGATTTTAAGGCTTTGTAGGGATCCAAGTCTGGGATGGAGAGAAGAACATAAAGAAGCTCCAACATGGGTGGAGCAGGGAAATAAGTATGAGAATTGATGATTTTAAAATTGATAAATCTAGTGGATCAGCAGTGGAGCTGATGAATGTAATAGAGGTTTGTAGTGGTCAGGAAATTGAGAAGGTAGTAGTTGAGACATAACATAGACACAAGATTAATCACAAACATAATGGTGGCCACCACATGCACACACACGCACACATACATTTGATCGATCAATATCTTACAGCTGTATATGTGACCCATTTAGGGTGATAAATGGTAACGAGTCAAGCGCTTCATGAATATAAAGCCGGCAAATGATGGTGAGAAAGTGTCTTTTCCTGTGAATGGAGTATTGGGAAAAATTATTTTTGCAAATTATTAAATTTTTGTGAGCACTGTTTTAGGAGTCTCGGAGTATTGAGCAGTGTAGCGCAAGTTTACTGGATTCCAATATCTCATCCTGTGAACAGAATCATTAGAAAAACAATTTTTCATTGATTTAGCAAACATTTTTGTAATGAGCACTGTGATCAGAGTCCAAAGCCTCGAGCAACATAGAAGGAATCTGCAGCAGCCAAGTTCTTTTTCCTGCAAATACCTGTGAGCAAAACATTAAAAAAAGGAAACTTTTAACATTAGTCCTTGAAACATATTGACATTGAGCACTATATTCAGGGTCCACCCATTTTTCCACCTCTCCTTTTTTTTTGTAAGAAAAGAAAATATTTAGGCTGTCAGGCAAGATATTAGACATGAACCATGATCACAGACTGCAAAAACAAGATCATTATTAAAATGAACCAATCCAGGAAGTTTAAACAGCAACTTGCAATTTAAAATTTAAGACTTTATATTGAAAGAATTAGTTGTTTTCTGATTCTTGGAGAATTCTAGTCTTAACAAGTCGCAGAGGAACCCAGAGTTTCTTGGCAGGGGTTATCGCCTGTAGAAATGAAAGCATAACCTCTTCCCGAATGAGAAGGTGACCTGCAATCCATTTATCATCAATTTTCACCCAGATAGGTGAATTGACTGTTTTTTCAGTTTGCATATCTTCTTGAAAGTGACGTTCAGCCGCGGTATAGGGATCTCCTTGAGGTATATTTAAGAAGTTTAAGGTGAATAATGTTAAAGATAAAGAATCCATTGGAGGCATACTTGTTTTTCGTTGCTTTACTAGCTGAGTTTTAAGCGTTCTGTGGGCACGTCCAACTATTCCTTGTCCTTGTGGATTATATGGAATTCCTGTAATATGTTTGATTTGCCATTCCTCGCAAAAAGAATTTGAAGGTTTTGCTGGTGTAAGCAGGACCATTATCTGTTTTTATGGTATGGGGAATACCCATGACGGAGAAGCACTGGAGTAAAAATGAACAAACAGATTTAGCTCTTTCAGACGTCATAGGAACAGCCCATATGAACCGGGAATATGTATCGATGACCACATGAAGGAAAGGTTTGTTGGGAAATAAGTTAGTATGAGTTATATCCATCTGCCACAATTGGTTTGTCTGTAAACCCCGAGGATTTGCTCCTGCTACATGAGATGTACAATGTAAAGGAGCACAGACAGGACAGTTGCGGACAATTTGTCTAGCTTGTCTCCATGGGATGCCATGGTGTACATGAAGGCGGCAGGCATTTGTATGTAGAGTCTGGTGCTCTTCCTCAGCTGATTTAAATACTGCTGCTGCCAAGAGATCTGCTGCTTCGCTTCCTCGAACCATTGGCCCGGGGAGTCGGCTGTGAGAACGGATGTGGGAGATGTATATAGGGAATGTTCTGTTTTGGAGGAGATCTTGTAGTTTATGGAGTAGCTCCTGAATTATAGGATTATGGGCATTTAAAGAAGCAGTGACAATTCCAGGAAATAAACCAACTACATATGCAGAATCACTCACCACCTTACATGGGCCAGATACATGGGATAGTAAATGTATCAGGGTGGCGAGTTCCACTTGTTGGGCAGATTTATAATTTGTATGCACAGTAGTGGTCAACGAAGGACCTGTAATTCCACCCCTTCCTGATGAGGAGCCATCAATATAATACACTGGAGCATCAGGAATGGGAGAGGAGCGGACAATGGTGGAAATTATAAAAGGTGTCCTTTTCAGAAATTCCCAGGTTTTTCCAGCTGGGTAATGATAAGATATTTCTCCTGAAAAATCTGCTAAAGCTCTTTGAAGGATTTCACTGAGTGGTAAAACAGCTTCAATTTCTTTTTTAGGGTCAGGTAGTACAATTACATGGGGATCATGTCCAAGTAATACTTGGGTTCTTGATCTTCCCTTAATTATAAGGTTAGCTATCATCTCAAGGTAAGGTGTAGCAGTACGATTCTGCTTGTTATGTAAGTAAACCCATTCTAACAGTCCAGATAATTGGGCTATAGCAGCAGTTGGAGACTCGGGAGTGTGGAAGACCAAGAACCATACCTTTTCTCCGGGATTAAATCTGGAGAGGTAAGATTTTTGAAGCCGATCCATGAAAAAAATCTAATTCCTTCTGAGCTTTAGGAGTTAGCTGCCTTGGGCTATTTAAAGCAGGATCACCTTCAAGGGTGTGGAACAGGTTACTGAGCCTCACAGTTAGGAATACCAAGGGAGGGGCGCACCCAGTTGATATCCCCAGCAGTTTTTGAAAATCATTCAAGGTTTTGAGCCCTTTCTGACTAATGGAGATCTTTTGAGGACGTACTGTAGTGCGGTCAAGAGCATAGCCCAAATATTCATATGGAGGCTGCATCTGAATTTTTTCTGGAGCTACTTGTAAACCAGCCTCTGGTAAAACTGTCATTACATCATTATATAAATTCTGGAGATCTCTGGAATTATCACAAGCTAGCAGGATATCATCCATGTAGTGGATGATGTATGCACCAGGAAATTTAGCACCGAATGGGTCGCAAAACCTCATCAACAAAGTGTTGACACATCGTAGGTGAATTAGTCATCCATGGGGCAATACTGTCCACTGAAACCTACGTAAAGGACCTTTATGATTAATGGAAGGGACTGAAAATGCAAACCTTTTCCGATCATCTGGGTGGATAGGTATGCTGTAAAAAGCAGTCTTTTTAAATCTATGATAATTAGCGGCCAGTGTTTAGGAATAGCTGCTGGAGAGGGAGCCCAGGTTGTAGGGCTCCCATGGGGACCATAGTAGAATTTACATTCCTTAAGTCAATCAGCAAACGCCATTTGCCTGATTTTTTTTCTGTATTACAAAAAACAGGAGAATTCCATTCTGAAAACGCTTCCTCAATATGTCCTAATTTCAGCTGTTCTTCCACTAGATTTGTTAGCGCCTCTAACTTTTTTGGTATTGAGGGGCCACTGTGGTGTCCATATAAGTTTGTCAGACTTCCACTGAATACGGATAGGTGGTGGGCGCTTAACCACAGCGGCCCCCAATTAAAAAGGGTTACTCCCGGTGTTAGGCTTATTATGGAGAGCTGGAATTGGTGCTCGACGGGGAATTGGACGAGGTATGTGAATTACTGCCCCCCACTGCTCCAGCATGTCTCGACCCCATAAAGTTAAAGGCATAGGGGCTATATAAGGCTGGACCATGGCTACATTCCCTTCAGGGCCAATACACGGCAGCCACCTGGCACTCTGTCGGAGAAGAGAGGAGGAGATATTGCCTACCCCGCTCAGGCTATGGGACACTTTCTTTAGGGCCCAGTTAGAGGGCCAATACTTGGTGGAGATTATGGATATGTCTGCCCCTGTATCCAACATGCCTTTGAATTTCCTTTTATAAATTTCGATGGGTATAACCGGCTGCTTGGCCTGAGAAATTCTGGTAGTGTACCCAACTAGATAGTTAGCAGGTGGCTGGTGGGCTTGGTTCTGTGTGGCTGTATAACCAACAATGAAGTTGGCAGAATGGTTGGTACTGTTTAAGCCACCAGTTGTAGGGTGTTCGGACTGACTACACGGATCCTCAAAAAATAATAATAGTTTAGCAAGTGGTTCCCCTTTTAAAAGTCCATTTAGTTGGCACAGATATTGACAGTATTATCTCTCCATGAGATTCAGGATCCAGAAGTCCGAAATGCACCATAATTCCCTTAAATTTCAGCCAATCGCTCCCCTGAATTAAACCCATACTACCTGGGGAGCAGGTCCTTTTATCCCTGTTTTTAGCATGTAGGGGTCTTGACTTGGGTATATTGTGACAGTCTTAGGGCAGAGAATGTCGAGACTGCCATTGCCTGATGGGGTAGGCCAGAGAGCATTTATTGACTGTAATTCTGTGGATTCTGATTCGGAGGATACTGGGCAGGTGGAATGAAGGAGAGTGCCCCTGGATTCAGCTGGGCCTGGGGCTGGCCCCCCACCCAGTTTCCCGCATTAGGGGAGGCATAGATGTTATTTGAGCCTCGCGGAGCTTGTGGAACCTGGGAGGGGGTCCATGTAACATTTCCCATAAAGGGATTATTAGAATGTTGCCCTGTATTGATAGTTTTAGAAGATGGGCAATCTCTACGGGTGTGTCCCTTCTTTCCGCAGCTAAAGCAGGTTATCTGTCCAGATGAAGCCTGAGGCTGACTTCGCCTCCAAGACCGACAGTCTCTGGCCCAATGTTTTCCTTTTCTGCACCTTGGGCATGGTCCAGGTGGGGCCCTCCGAGGGGTGGAGTTGCGATTATTAGAATAGTTTCTCCAATTATTGTTTATCCTTTGAAGTTTATTGTTTCTCCCCCCTAAAGCTGTTTGACATTTCATCCCTCTCCTGATCCTCCTGCTGTATGGGATAAGCCTCTATATCATTCTGTGTCCTATGGGAGGGTAAACCGACATTTCTACAGGCCTTTAGATACCCCATGAGGTCTTCCTTTTCCTTAATACTATATAGTAATGCTCGACATTTTTGATTAGCATTCTCATATGCTGTTTCGTTTTAGGACTTATTGAGTGGTTGGGTCTTGAACCTGTCTTTGGATTGTTTCACATAATCTCCCAACAAAATCAAAGTATGGTTCATCACGACCCTGGTAAATTTTCGTATAGCTACCTAGAAATTCTGGGTCGGAACCTACTTTTTCCCACACTTTTAATGCTGTCTCCTGAACAAATTTTATAATAGGTTCAGGTAATGTCGCTTGTTTTGCTTTCTTTTGCCATTCACCTTCACCTTTTAGCATGGCAAAAGTTATAGTATGGCCTAATTCCTTTTCTCTTAAAGTGTCAATATTCCAGTTAACCCCATCTGCATACCACATTTGCCATTGCATTAACTGTGATTTGTTTAGACAAGTATGGGCTACCATTTCAAAGTCTGCCAATACCCACTGACTATTTTCCCTCCAATCAGTTAAATATTTTAAAGTATAAGGACTTGATATTCCAAACCTGTCGCAAGCCTTCCTAAACGGGGTTATTGACTCAATTTTTAAGTCTTCATGAATCGGTTTTACTTTATCTTTATATTGGTCATGAGAAAGATTGCTGCGCTTTGCTCTTTGATTCGAGCTAACCTGTTCCTCCCGTTCTTCCTCATCAGAGCTTGTAGTATCTGGCGGAGGAACATCTACCTCATATAGGGTATTAACTCTGGGGAGATTTTCAGCTTGGGAATTTGCCTCCTCTGGGTTTTCCTGTTCCTCCTCTGAGTTATCAGCCACATTAGAATTCTTTTTAGATTTTTTTTTGCTGGGAATGTATACACCTTTTTCAAGTCTACAGCCCTGGGGGCGTGTTTGTGAACGGCTTTTAGTTGGTTCATGCCTCAGTATTGGGTATGCGCTAGGTCCTGATTGATAAGTTATGAAATCAGAAATCTCCCTGCGTAACACATCCATTTCTTGGTTTAAGTTTTCAAGTTTCCTATATATTTCTTCCTTTTGTTCTTTCAATCTTATGTGTAACTTCCAAACCTCCTCTTTCTGTCCATCTATTCTATCTCTCTGTTTGTCAATTTCTTCCTCTAAGATAGTGCTGATTTTATTGATATAACTTCTTCTGCTCTTCAAACTTTACTTCAATTTTAAATCCTGTTTAATAATTTTACTTTCCTGTTTTTCTAATTTTTTCTTTGAATTTTAAATCCTGTTCTTCTAATTTTTTCTTTGAATTTTAAATCCTGTTCTTCTAATTTTTTCTTTGAATTTTAAATCCTGTTCTTCTAATTTTTTCCTCAAATTTTAAATTGTTTAATAATTTTACTTTCCTGTTCTTCTAATTTCTTTTCAAATTTTAAACTCTGTTTAATAATTCTGTCCTCAAGCTTTAAGACCAGTCTACCTGTAGTTTTATGATCCTCACTTATTTCTTTAATCGCTGAGTATACCTCGTCCCTTAAGATTGCATTCAATTTATTACTTTCTTCCCTCTCTCTATTAAACATTGTCCTTACACAAAGGTACAGTTTAAAAAATCGGAAGGACCCAGATGATTTGTGAAAAGATAGAGTAGTTCTCAGAAAGGAACTTTATAGACTGGGCTATATATGGTTCTGAGCCAATAAAAGATACAATGTATCTATACCATGAGATATCCATCATTTTACTCACGGTTCGGAAGCAGATGATCTCTGTCATGTGATAATTAGACAAGACGATGTTCGTGGTGCCCACGCCAGGGACGCCAAATGTCGGGAGCGCTCCGCCGGGGTCCCCGACAGTGCCGGGAAGCGAAGTTCCCTTCTACCTCCGAAGCCGGCGAGGAACGGATGAAAACTCAGGAATCCGATGCAGTTTTAAAAGGCTTTACTTATCACAGGTTCAGGCATACAAATCAGCAAAAGGAAAAACCCGATGCTTAGGATTCCAGGCTAGAACCCCAGCCACGTGTAGGCCAAGATGGCGACCACCACGTGTAAAAGCTTCCAAGGGGAATGAACGCTCACAAGGAGAGATCCCACAAGGAAGAAGGCAGGAAGAGCGGGGAACTGGCTAGTTTATATCCCTGTAACTCAGACCTTCCTCCCACTGTTATGGAAAGCAGGGAGGGTCCAATGCCCTTAAGTAATCCCTCCCTGCACCTCACCTAGGGCCTTTACTGTGCTAATGTTTTGAGCCGAAATCTGCTTGGGAATGCCTTTGTAGTGTAGAGAAGGGGGTTTCTGAGATGGCATGTCTCTGTACCAAAGACCAACACCAATGCCAGTTAAATATTTCTCCAAGCCTTCACAAGTCTCCTCTACTTCATTGTAGTTTTATATTTTAGTTGCCTTTGAGTATATCAGGGAGCCATGCTTGTTTGCTTGGAAGCAAACAGCATTTCTCTCTGGTCTAATTACTTAGGTGTCCTACGTGGCCAGGCTAATATGCTGGTAAGATCTAGCTAGTCCCACGATGATTGTGGTGGCATGGGAGAATATTTATATCAGCTAGTACAGCATACATGGTTGGATAAATTGCCACATTTAGACTACCCCCTTATCTACGGAGTGATTTGCGGGAGGCAATCCAGAGCAGATACAGCGGCCCTTAGGAGTCCTGCAACAGAAATGAACATTCTAATGATGCTGAAGTGCCCTTCAGAGATGCCCTTCAGAGAGCAACTGACTGGTTCAGAGGCTTACAGTCATGTTCATTACACTCTGACCAACCCATTGTGAGATTGAATAATCCTCACTAACTCTCCTCTAAGAATATATTTCTCAACCATATTCAACAAATTAGCTCTAACAAGGAATATAAAATTAGTCAGTGTCTTTAAGACAGGCTCAAACAGTGATTGCAAAGATTTTAAATAATTGTTGTACATAGTTGTAGGATGGTGGGTTTGGGATTGAGTATTGAATATTTTTTTTTAATTTTTTTATTATACCACCGTGAAACATACAATTACAAAGGTGTTCATAATTGGTTCTTGGTAATACAGTATTCCAGCACCCATCCCTCCACCAGTGCCCCCATTTCCACCACCAATGTACCCCTCCCCCTCCCTCCCCCCAAGGCCACCTTAATAGCAGGTACCCCATTTTCCTCTTTCTCTCTCTACTCTCTCTCTCTGTCTCTGCATCTCTCTCCCTCTTATTTTACACATTGTGGCTAGTCCTGCAGATATTTTGAGTTTATCACTTAAGTCTCTTTGTGTATATTCAGTTGTGAGTTTTAATCTGCTATTACCATTTCCCATATTTATTAAAACACTGGTATCTATTTATATCCTATTAATGAATGCAGTCATTCTATATCTGTCCTTTTTCCTTCTGACTAATTTCACTCAGCATGATAGACTCCATATCCATCCATTTGCAGGTAAATTTCATAATTTCATCCTTTCTGACAGCCGCATAGTATTCCATAGTGTAGATGAACCACAGTTTCTTTAGCCAGTCCTCTGTTCTCGGGCATTTAGGTTGTTTCCAGATTATAGCTATAGTGAATAGCGCAGAGATGAATAAAGAAGTACAGATAGTGTTTCTGCTATGTGTTTTTCGGTCTCTAGGGTATATTCCCAGGAGTGCTATTGCTGGATCAAATGGGAGCTCAATATCTAGCTTTCGGAGGAATGCCCATATTGTTTTCCAAAAAGGGCTGGACCAGTCGGCACTCCCACCAGCAGTGGATGAGAGTCCCTTTTCCCCCCCACATCCACGCCAGCACCGGTTGTTTTTGCTGTTTTGGATGTGTGCCAGTCTCTGTGGGGTGAGATGGTACCTCATTGTTGTTTTGATTTGCATCTCCCTGATGATTAAAGATGAAGAGCACTTTTTCACATGCCTTTTGGCCATTCGAATTTCTTCTTTTTGGAAGCTTCTGTTCATTTCTTCTCCCCATTTTTTGATGGGGTTGGCTGTTTTCTTCTTGTGGAGTGCTACCAGTGCCTGATATATCCTGGATATTAACCCCTTGTCAGATGGGTATTGGGTGAATATCCTTTCCCACTCTGTGGATTGTCTTTGTATCTTGGTCACCATTTCTTTTGAGGTGCAGTAGCTTTTCAGTTTTATATAATCCCATTTGTTTATCATTGCTTCCATTTGCTTGGTCAGTGGTGTGTCGTCTTTAAAGATACTTTTTGTTTCGATGTCGTAGAGCGTTTCTCCTATGTTTTCTTCAATGTACCTTATAGATTCATGTCTGATATCGAGATCTAGAATCCATTTTGATCTGACTTTTGTGCATGGCGTTAGAAGGAAGTTTAAGTTCATTTTTTACACGTAGCTGCCCAGTTTTCCCAGCACCATTTGTTGAAGAGGCTTTCTTTGCTCCACTTAATATTTTTTGCTCCTTTATCGAAGATTAAGTGGTTGTATATTTGTGAGTGCGTTTCAGGATACTCAGTTCTATTCCATAGGTCTACAGGTCTGTCTCTATACCAATACCACACTGTCTTAATTACAACTGCTCTGTAGTAGAGCTTGAGGTTGGGGAAAGTGATACCTCCCATCTTCTTTTTCCCAAGGATTGCTTTAGCTATTCGTGGGGTTTTATTATTCCATACAAATTTCAGGAGTGTTTGTTCAATTTCTTTGAAGAACATCATGGGTATCTTTATAGGGACCACATTGAATCTGTATAAAGCTCTAGGGAGTATTACCATTTTGATAATGTTAATCCTTCCAATCCATGAGCAGGGAATGTGTCTCCATTTCCTCAGGTCTTCTTTTATTTCCTGAAGTACGTTTTGTAGTTTTCTTTGTAGAGATCCTTTACATTCTTAGTCAAACTGATTCCTAGGTATTTGATTTTCTCCGGTGCAATTGTGAATGGGATAGTTTCTTTAATTTCCCTTTCTTCTCTTTCGCTGTTTGCAAATAGGAAGGCCATTGACTTTTGGGTATTGATTTTGTACCCTGCTACTCTACTATAAGAATGTATTATTTCTAGGAGCCTCTTGGTAGAGAGTTTTGGGTTTTCCAGGTATAATATCATGTCATCTGCAAATAGTGATAACTTGGCTTCTTCCCTTCCTATCTGGATGCCCTTAATGTCTTTTTTCTTCCCTGATTGCTATGGCAAGTACTTCCAGTACTATATTGAATAGAAGTGGTGAGAGCGGGCAGCCTTGTCTTGTCCCTGATCTTAAGGGGAAGGCTTTTAGTTTTTCCCCATTGAGAATGATGCTCGCTGTGGACTTGTAGTAGATGGCCTGGATTATCTTGAGGAAGGTTCCTTCAATCCCCATTTTACGGAGAGCTTTCATCATGAACGGGTGTTGAATCTTGTCAAATGCCTTCTCTGCATCTATTGATATGATCATATGGTTTTTATTTTTCTTTTTGTTGATATGATGTATTATGTTGATTGACTTGCGGATGTTGAACCATCCTTGCATTCCCGGGATGAACCCCACTTGGTCATGGTGTACAATCTTTTTGATGACTCTTTGGATTCTATTTGCTAGTATTTTGTTGAAGATCTTAGCATCTGTATTCATCAGGGAGATTGGTCTGTAGTTTTCCTTTTTTGTGACATCTTTGTCTGCTTTGGGTATCAGGGTGATATGTGCCTCGTAAAAGATATTTGGGAGTATTTCTGTTTCTTCAATTTGCCGGAAGAGCTTAAAAAGAATTGGGAGTAGGTCCTCTTTAAAGGTTTTGTAGAATTCACTGGTGAATCCATCTGGACCTGGGCTTTTGTGTTTGGGGAGACTTTTGATTACTGATTCTATTTCCTCGATGGAGATAGGTTTGTTGAGGTATTCCAAATCTTCTTAATGCAGACTTGGGAAGCTATAGGAATTCAGGAATTTGTCCATTTCTTCTAGGTTCTCTTGTGTTGTGGCGTACAGGCGCTCATAGTAATCTCTGATGATCTTTTGAATTTCTGTGTTTTCAGTTGTGATGTCCCCGTTTTCATTTCTGATTCTATTTATTTGGGTTCTCTCTTTTCCTTTTCTTACAAGTCTTGCAAGTGGTTTGTCAATCTTGTTTATTTTTTCAAAGAACCAGCTTTTGGTTTCGTTGATCTTCTGGATTGTTTTTTGATATTCCATCTCATTGATTTCTGCTCTAAGTTTTATTATTTCTTTCTTTCTGCTTGGGTTGGGCTCCTTTTGTTGATCACTCTCTAAGATCTTAAGTTGTGAAGTCAGACTGTTTATGATGGCCTTTTCTTCTTTTCTGATGAATGCCTGAAGAGCTATGAACTTGCCTCTTAACACTGCTTTTGCTGTATCCCACAAGTTCTGGTAATTCGTGTCTTCAGTCTCATTTGTTTCAAGGAATCTTTGGATTTCCTCTTTGATTTCTTTTATGACTTGCTGGTTGTTCAGCAGTGAGCTGTTTAGTTTCCAGGTACTTGCTATTGGTCTCCGTTTTTGTGTACAATTAACTTCTCTTTTCAGTGCATCATGGTCTGAAAAAATAGTTGGCACAATTTCTATCTTCTTGATTTTATGGAGGTATGATTTATGGCTCAGCATGTGATCTATTTTCGAGTATGTTCCATGTGCACTGGAGAAGAAAGTGTATTCAGCTTTTTGGGGATGAAATGTCCTGTATATGTCTACAAGCCCTCTTTCTTCCATCTCTTCTTTTTAGGGCCAGTATTTCCTTGGTAAGTTTCAATCTTGTTGATCTATCCAGGGTTGATAGAGCAGTGTTGAAGTCTCCAACTACAATTGTGTTGCTGTCAATGTCTTCTTTGAAGTCTATTAGTAGTTGTTTTAGGTATTTTTCTGGCCCCTCGTTGGGTGCATATATGTTTAATAGCGTGATTTCTTCCTGATATATGCATCCCTTGACTATTAACAAGTGACCTTCACTGTCCCTTCTGACCTTCTTCAGCCTGAAGTCTATGTTGTCAGATACCAGTATGGCTACCCCAGCCTTTTTTGGATGGGTTGTTTGAGTGAAGGATTGTTTTCCAGCCTTTTTATTTTGAGCCTGTCTTTGCTCCGATTGTTCAGGTGTGTTTCTTGAAGGCAGCAGAATGTCGGATTCAATTTTGTGATCCATTTTGCCACTCTGTGTCTCTTAACTGGTGCATTTAGCCCGTTGACATTGAGAGATATTATTGTCATGGGATTTTGTGCCATCTTTCTGTATAGGTTGGTTGTTCTTTTGGGTTATGTCTCGTCTTATAGTAGATCATTCAGTCCTTCTTTTTAAGGTTGGTTTTGATTTTACGAAGTTCCTAAGCTGTTGTTTATCCAAGAAGTTGTATATCTGTCCTTCAAATCTGAGTGAGAGTTTAGCTGGATAAAGAATTCTTGCTGAGGCGTTCATTTCATTAAGTTTTTTTTACTATATCCCACTACTGCCTTCGGGCTTGGAGGGTGTCTTCTGAGAAGTCTGCTGAAAGTCGAATGGATGCTCCTTTGTATACAATTTCCTTCTTTGATCTTGCTGCCTGAAGAATTCTGTCTCTGTCTATGGCATCCATTACTTTGACTAGGATGTGTCTTGGGGTCTTTCTATTGGGGTCTCTTCTTGCTGGTACACTCCGGGCTTCTTGGATCTGGATGCCTTCATCCTTTAACTCGGGGAACTTTTCAGCCAGGATGTTTTTAACTGTTTTAATTTCCTTGGGGTTACTTTCCTGTCCCTCTGGGACTCCGATGATTCTTATGTTGTTCCGCCTGGCTTCATCCCATTGTTCTCTGTTCCGTTGCTGATCCATTTTCTGATCTTTTTCCATCTTATGTAGTTCTCTGAGTGCTTTCTGCAGCTCATCTTCAGTCTCACTGATTCTCTCTTCCGCTGCTGTCATCCTACTGTTGAGAGCCCCGATTGTGTTTTTCATGTCATCTACTGAGTTTTTAAGCGATAATATTTCTCTTTGCATGGTTCTCATTTCTGCTCTAATTTCCTCCCGTAGTTTATTGACTGCCCTTTCAACTGCTTCGTTTATGTTCTCCTGTATTTTATTGGACATCTGCTCAATTTTTTCGTTGAGCTCCTTAAACATCCTACCAATTTCCTCTCTAATTTCATTGTCAGAGTGATCATGCACATCTGTATTCTTTTTTTGATTCTTCACGGTCAATTCCTTCATCTGTTCTTCGAGCTGGGGATCTGCGTTGTTTTCCCATGGTGTTGCGGTGTTCAGGGATAGATTCCTCTAGTGTACTGTTTCTTTTTTCTTGAGGGTATTACCTTCCCTTGGTGTTGAATTTCCTAGTTTTAGTATTAATAAGCCGCCGCCCGCCCGCCAGCCGCACACCCCAGGGACTCTACCTGGGATGCAGACAGGCCGGTGTGAAAGTTCAAAGTGACGGTTTACTTCCGGTTCCGCCTGGACTTTTTGGGGGTTGTAGTTCCACCTTCTGCCGAGACCTGGGGCTCTACCACGGCCCCAGGCGCCCGCCCCGGCCAGC
>JAJIBD010026825.1:0-30155 GCA_021461705.1 Cryptotis parvus
CTTTGCTCTAACAAGCAATATAAAATAAATTATTCAGTGTCTTCTTAGGATAGGCTCAAACAATAGTTGGGAAATTTTGAAATAATTGTTATTTGTAGTTGCAATGGTGGGAGGGTTTGGGGTTGAGTACTGAATATTTGTAAGAAATTAACATGGACATCTTTGATACAAAAATTGAGAAGAAACCCACTATGATTAATAAGTTCAATAGTGAAAGAAATAACACAGATTGTTCAATTTAAATGTAACAACCAAGTAAAAAAGGTCATGATTTTATCAATACAAATCATATCATATATATATATATATATATATATATATATATATATATATACATATATATATATTGTAATAAGCAATATAATTAGTGCCTGTTATGGGAGCAGGGCAAGGGAGTGAAAATAAAAGAAATAAATTTTTTTTATTTTCCAAAGAAAAGATTAAAAAATTGCAAGTTTTGGTTGAGGATGAAAACTTTGCAAACATATGTTTAAATAAAGTTTAAAAAAGAAATGGAGGTTTAAAATTAAAGTTCTACAAGACTGTGGGAGAAATTATTTTTTATTTATTTTTAGAGATAATAAATCCTAAAGATTTTTTTATTTATTTTTATCTCTTCACCTTTACTTTATTTTTTTAAATTTTTTTTATTATACCACCGTGAAACATACAATTACAAAGGTGTTCATAATTTCATAATTGGTTCTTGGTAATACAGTATTCCAGCACCCACCCCTCCACCAGTGCCCCATTTCCACCACCAATGTACCTCTCCCCCCTCCCCCCCCAGGCAGCCTTAATAGCAGGTACCCCAGTTTACTCTCTTTGTCTCTCTATCTCTATCTGTCTCTGCATCTCTCTCTCCCTCTTTTTTACACATTGTGGCTAGCCCTGCAGATATTTAGAGTTTATCACTTAAGTCTCTTTGTGTATATTCAATGGTGAGTTTTAATCTGCCATTACCATTTCCCATACTTAGTAAAACACTGGTATCTATTTATATTCTATTAATGAATGCAGTCATTCTATATCTGTCCTTTTCCTTCTGACTAATTTCACTCAGCATGATAGACTCCATGTCCATCCATTTGCAGGTAAATTTCATAACTTCATCTTTTCTGACAGCCGCATAGTATTCCATAGTGTAGATGAACCACCGTTTCTTTAGCCAGTCCTCTGTTCTCGGGCATTTAGGTTGTTTCCAGATTCTAGCTATAGTGAATAGCGCAGAGATGAATAAAGAAGTACAGATAGTGTTTCTGCTATGTGTTTTTCGGTCTCTAGGGTATATTCCCAGGAGTGCTATTGCTGGATCAAATGGGAGCTCAATATCTAGGTTTCGGAGGAATGCCCATATTGTTTTCCAAAAGGGCTGGACCAGTCAGCACTCCCACCAGCAGTGGATCAGAGTCCTTTTTTCCCCACATCCACTCCAGCACTGGTTGTTCTTGCTGTTTTGGATGTATGCCAGTCTCTGTGGTGTGAGATGGTACCTCATTGTTGTTTTGATTTGCATCTCCCTGATGATTAAAGATGAAGAGCACTTTTTCATGTGCCTTTTGGCCATTCTAATTTCTTCTTTTTGGAAGCTTCTGTTCATTTCTTCTCCCCAGTTTTGGATGGGGTTGGCTGTTTTCTTCTTGTGGAGTGCTACCAGTGCCTGATATATCCTGGATATTATCCCCTTGTCAGATGGGTATTGGGTGAATATCCTTTCCCACTCTGTGGATTGTCTTTGTATCTTGGTAACCGTTTCTTTTGAGGTTCAGAAGCTTTTCAATTTTATATAATCCCATTTATTTATCATTGCTTCCATTTGCTTGGTCAGTGGTGTGTCGTCTTTAAAGATACTTTTCGCTCGATGTCGTAGAGCCGTTTCTCCTATGTTTTCTTCGATGTACCTTATAGATTAATGTCTGATATGGAGATCTAGAATCCATTTTGATCTGACTTTTGTGCATGGCATTAGAAGGAGGTCTAAGTTCATTTTTTACACGTAGCTGCCCAGTTTACCCAGCACCATTTGTTGAAGAGGCTTTCTTTGCTCCACTCAATATTTTTTGCTCCTTTATTGAGATTAAGTGGTTGTATATTTGTGAGTGCATTTCAGGATACTCAGTTCTACGGGTCTGTCTCTATACCAATACCGCACTGTCTTAATTACAACTGCTCTGTAGTAGAGCTTGAGGTTGGGGAAAGTGATACCTCCCATCTTCTTTTTCCCAAGGATTGCTTTAGCTATTCGTGGGGTTTTATTATTCCATACAAATTTCAGGAGTGTTTGTTCAATTTCTTTTGAAGAACATCATGGGTATCTTTATAGGGACCGCATTGAATCTGTATAAAGCTCTAGGGAGTATTACCATTTTGATAATGTTAATCCTTCCAATCCATGAGCAGTGAATGTGTCTCCATTTCCTCAGGTCTTCTTTTATTTCCTGAAGTAACGTTTTGTAATTTTCTTTGTAGAGATCCTTTATATTCTTTGTCAAACTGATTCCTAGGTATTTGATTTTCTGCGGTGCAATTGTGAATGGGATAGTTTCTTTAATGTCCCTTTCTTCTCTTTCGCTGTTTGCATATAGGAAGGCCATTGACTTTTGGGTATTGATTTTGTACCCTGCTACTCTACTATAAGAATGTATTATTTCTAGGAGCCTCTTGGTAGAGAGTTTTGGGTTTTCCAGGTTTAATATCATGTCATCTGCAAATAGTGATAACTTGGCTTCTTCCCTTCCTATCTGATGCCCTTAATGTCTTTTTCTTCCCTGATTGCTATGGCAAGTACTTCCAGTACTATATTGAATAGAAGTGGTGAGAGCGGGCAGCCTTGTCTTGTCCCTGATCTTAAGGGGAAGGCTTTCAGTTTTTCCCCATTGAGAATGATGCTCGCTGTGGGCCTGTAGTAGATGGCCTGGATTATCTTGAGGAAGGTTCCATCAATCCCCATTTTACAGAGAGCTTTCATCATGAACGGGTGTGGAATCTTGTCAAATGCATTCTCTGCATTATTGATATGATCATATGGTTTTTATTTTTCTTTTTGTTGATATGATTATTATGTTGATTGACTTGCGGATGTTGAACCATCCTTGCATTCCAGGGATGAATCCCACTTGGTCATGGTTTACAATCTTTTTGATGACTCTTTTCTATTTGCTAGTATTTTGTTGAAGATCTTAGCATCTGTATTCATCAGGGAGATTGGTCTGTAGTTTTCCTTTTTTTGTGACATCTTTGCTTTGGTTATCAGGGGTGATATGTGCCTCGTGAAAAGCTATTTGGGAGTATTTCTGTTTCTTCAATTTGCCGGAAGAGCTTAAAAAGAATTGAGAGTAGGTCCTCATTAAAGGTTTTGTAGAAATCACTGGTGAATCCATCTGGGCCTGGGCTTTTGTGTTTGGGGAGACTTTTGATTACCGATTCTATTTCCTCGATGGAGATAGGTTTGTTGAGGTATTCCAAATCTTCTTGTTGCAGACTTGGGAAGCTATAGGAATTCAGGAATTTGTCCATTTCTTCTAGGTTCTCTTGTTTCGTGGCGTACAGGCTCTCATAGTAATCTCTGATGATCTTTTGAATTTCTGTGTTTTCAGTTGTGATGTCCCCGTTTTCATTTCTGATTCTATTTATTTGGGTTCTCTCTTTTCCTTTTCTTACTAGTCTTGAAAGTGGTTTGTCAATCTTGTTTATTTTTTCAAAGAACCAGCTTTTGGTTTCGTTGATCTTCTGGATTGTTTTTTGACATTCCATCTCATTGATTTCTGCTCTAAATGTTATTATTTCTTTCTTTCTGCTTGGGTTGGGCTCTTTTGTTGATCACTCTCTAAGATCTTAAGTTGGGAAGTCAGACTGTTTATGATGGCCTTTTCTTCTTTTTTTGATAAATGCCTGAAGAGCTATTAACTTGCCTCTTAACACTGCTTTTGCTGTATCCCACAAGTTCTGGTAATTCGTGTCTTCAGTCTCATTTGTTTCAAGGAATCTTTGGATTTCCTCTTTGATTTCTTTTTATGACTTGCTGGTTGCTCAGCAGTGAGCTGTTTAGTTTCCAGGTACTTGGTATTGGTCTCCGTTTTTGTGTACAATTAACTTCTATTTTCAGTGTATCATGGTCTGAAAAAAATAGTTGGCACAATTTCTATCTCCTTGATTTTATGGAGGTATGATTTATGACTCAGCATGTGATCTATTTTCGATTAAGTTCCATGTGCACTGGAGAAGAAAGTGTATTCAGCTTTTTGGGGATGAAATGTCCTGTATATGTCTACCAGTCCTCTTTCTTCCATCACTTCTTTTAGGGCCAGTATTTCCTTGGTAAGTTTCAATCTTGTTGATCTATCCAGGGTTGATAGAGCAGTGTTGAAGTCTCCAAATACAATTGTGTTGCTGGCAATGTCTTCTTTGAAGTCTATTAGTAGTTGTTTTAGTTATTTTGCTGGCCCCTCGTTGGGTGCATATATGTTTAAATGCGTGATTTCTTCCTGATATATGCATCCCTTGACTATTAAGAAGTGACCTTCACTGTCCCTTCTCACCTTCTTCAGCCTGAAGTCTATGTTGTCAGATACCAGTATGGCTACCCCAGCCTTTTTGGATGGGTTCTTTGAGTGAAGGATTGTTTTCCAGCCTTTTATTTTGAGCCTGTCTTTGCTCCGATTGTTCAGGTGTGTTTCTTGAAGGCAGCGGAATGTCGGATTCAATTTTGTGATCTATTTTGCCACTCTGTGTCTCTTAACTGGTGCATTTAGACTGCTGACATTGAGAGAGATTATTGTCATGGTATTTTTTTGCCATTTTTTTATATAGGTTGGTTGTTCTTTTGGGTTATGTCTCGTCTTATAGTAGATCATTAAGTCCTTCTTTTAAGGTTGGTTTTGATTTTACAAAGTTCCTAAGCTGTTGTTTATCCAAGAAGATGTATATCCGTCCTTCAAATCTGAGTGAGAGTTTAGCTGGATAAAGAATTCTTGCTGAGGTGTTCATTTCATTAAGTGTTTTTACTATATCCCACCACTGCCTTCGGACTTGGAGGGTGTCTTCTAAGAAGTCTGCTGAAAGTCGAATGGATGCTCCTTTCTATACAATTTCCTTCTTTAATCTTGCTGCCGAAGAATTCTGTCTCTGTCTATGGCATCCATTACTTTGACTAGGATGTGTCTTCGGTTCTTTCTATTGGGGTCTCTTCTGGCTGGTACGCGTCGGGCTTCTTGGATCTGGATGCCTTCATCCTTTAACTCAGGGAACTTTTCAGCCAGAATGTTTTTAACTGTTTTAATTTCCTTGGGGTTACTTTCCTGTCCCTCTGGGTCTCCGATGATTCTTATGTTGTTCCGCCTGGCTTCATCCCATTGTTGTCTGTTCTGTTGCTGATCCATTTTCCAATCTTTTTCCATCTTAGTAGTTCTCTGAGTGCTTTCTGCAGGTCATCTTCAGTCTCACTGATTCTCTCTTCCGCTGCTGTCATCCTACTGTTGAGAGCCCCGATTGTGTTTTTCATTTCATCTACTGAATTTTTTAAGCAATAATATTTCTATTTGCATGGTTCTCATTTCTGGTCTCATTTCCTCCTGTAGATTATTGACTGCCCTTTCAACTGCTTCGTTTATGTTCTTCTGTATTTTATTGGACATCTGCTCAATTTCTTCGTTGAGCTCCTTAAACATCCTACCAATTTCTTCTCTAATTTTATTGTCAGAGAGATCATGCACATCTGTATTCTTTTTTGATTCTTCACGGTCGATTCCTTCATCTGTTCTTTGAGCTGGGGATCTGCGTTGTTTTCCCATGGTGTTGCGGTGTTCAGGGATAGATTCCTCTAGTGTACTGTTTCTTTTTTCTTGAGGGTATTACCTTCCTTTGGTGTGAGTTTCCTAGTTTTAGTATTAATAAGCGGCCGCAAGCGCTGCCCGCCCAGGCCAGCCTCACACCCCAGGGACGCTACCTGAGATGCAGACAGGCCGGTGTGAGAGTTCAAAATGCTGGGAGAAATTATTGTATTAAAGTTATGTATAACTCAAAATCTAGTACTTGCATATAATCTGCATTCAGGTCTTTATTGATGGCAATGTTTTGTTAATATATTTGGCATTTTAAATGATAAATATAAAAACATAATATAGAAAAAAAGAGATAGTATAGCAGGTAGGATGTTTTTCTTGAGTGTGGAAACTGGGCTCGATTCCCAGCACATTTGGTTTGAGCCCACCAGGAGTAAGCAATATGAAATGCTGAGTGTGTCCCAAAAACAAACACAAGAAAAGTAAAAAAATTACAAGTTTTGGTTGAGGATAAATTCCTAAGAAATTTTCAAGGAAAGTATTATTAATTAATTTATATTACATGTTGTTCTGGTTTGTACTGCTGATCTTATAAAGATTTTTTTTAAATTTTAAAATGATTGAAAAGAAATAAAATCTCAAATTATTTTGGACTCAATATCATTTTAATTTTGTCATGATTTTTAACTTTGAGGACCAAATATAACTATTATTTCTCTATGAAAACCTAAGCTATACATGAGCTTTCAAGAACTCATATTTCATATTATGTGCATAAAAATAAGCAAATAATGTCAGCAAAGTCAGTGGTGATGGTTTTGCGAAGTTTTGTTCAAAACATTCATAAACAAACTGACCATAATAATTTATACGCTCAACTCAAATAAGTCTATTTTGCATCAACTTTACTTAGCCGTAGCTACTAAACACCTATAACGTGGTATTAATAAAATTATAAAACCATAGAAACAACTCTCAAGAGTGCTTAATCCTGACAGATAAACAGATATTGCCCCTACTATTTCCCACCAGGGCCATGCATCTGTTGACTGTCAGACAACAATTACAGTGCCACGTTGAGCAGACAGAGGTGATGGCTGTTCATGATCATGGCATGCTTAGGTCCAATAGATCTAGGTGGTAGCCAGAAGTTTTCAGCTATCTGTCATTAATCCTTGCATTAGCTATGACACCCAAGTCAAGATAGTCAAAACAGTAATAGGGAAATTCACCGTTATATTTGGGTGTCCTAAAAGATTATTATAAAAACAATCATAGTCATAGTCACACAGACCTGGTGGCTTCTGATGATCATAGGTTGAAACTTCTTTGTATGAAGACTGGAGACTCACTCCCAGCTGGTTATCTGAAGAGCACTGCAGGGCTTGTGAGAAATCCTTTGGCTTGCGGTGACCCTGGTAAGAGAGCACAGAATGGAGTGGAGATGCCAACCAAGCTGAGTAAGCTTGGGAAGATTCATACATGCTTGTGACCCAGCAAACAGTCATCAAGGTGGTGTCTGGATATTATTCTCAAGGAAACACTGGGGAAGAGAGAGCACACCTATATACATAAAACAAATTTCAAAAGTCACTTCAAGCCTTTGGGTAAATAAAATATATTACAGAGTGTTGTTCAACAGTAGAATAGAAGAGACTAAAGATTAAATTAGTGAGCCAAAATACAAGGTATTAAAACTCATTAAAAAAAAAAATTACAGGTAAGGAAAGCAACACTTTAAAATGAAAAACAGCAAAAGATGTATGAGGCAGCAGCAAGAGGAATGTTCTCATCATTGATGTTCTTTCTGTAAAAGAGGGACTGGGGAAGAATCATATTTTGAGAAACAATATTATCCAAGAACTTCCCTAAGTTATAGAAAGAAATCAATGCTCAGATTCAAGAAATTCAGAGTTTCATACTACCAAAATTCACATACTATAAGGCACATGACAAATAAAGTGGCAATCATTGAAGACAGACTCCTGAAATCAGTAAAAAAGAAAGACAAGAGGAATATATACCTTAACCCTGACAAGAAAAGAAATTTCTCCGTAGAAATTTTATATATCTATGGATGAGGTATAATACAAACAAAATGCTGAATGGAGAAAATTTTAAACAAATGAAACCAGAACCCCTGCACCCAAAACCACACCTCCATGGAGAATATCCTATAAAACCAAGCCATAATTCATATTTTGGGGTGTTAAAAGGAAATTATGAGACATATTAGTTACAGAAATGCTTCATTACTAAACTGATTCTGCAAGGAACACTAAGGTAACTTCTATGGAAAAAACAATATATCTTAAAATACATGGACAAAAAAAGGTAATAGGGAATTTTAGAAAGAAATTCATATTTGCTTTGATTCAAAAAGAAGACATAAGCCTCTTGGGAAAATATATGTTGGAATATATTTCAGCATATTCTCAATCAAATTATGTAGAAATTATTCTCAATCAAATTATTCTCAATTAAAATATGTTTGAATACATCTTACATATACTTACATAGATAATGCCAAAATTTCATCAAAATATTGCTAACAATGAATGTATGAATATAAAATCAAAGATTCTAAGAACTTGTAAGAATATAAAATTTATGAGACTGAAGTAACTTGCAATAGAGTAACTACTGGGTAAATAAAGAAATAAAAAGAGGAATTTTTTAAAACCTGAATAGAAGCAAAAAATAAAATCTAGGTTATTAGAATAGTTTGACTATAAGAAAAAACAATAATATAGATTTTCATACCAACACAGGTTTCCATAAAAAAAGATAAATCTCAAAACACTTAGATACACACTGAAAGGAAGTAGGAAAAGAAAATATGTAGTCAGTAAGAAAGAGAAATTAAGAAGAAAATAGATATGAACCAAACAGAAAATTACAAATACATCTACAGAAAAACCAGGAAAACTTCTAGGACATCCAGAATATAGCCCGTGTTCTCTCTCTCTCTCTCTCTCTCTCTCTCTCTCTCTCTCTCTCTCTCTCTCTCTGTTTGTGTGTTTTGTTTTGCTTTGTGATCACAGCAATGTTCAGGACTTACTCCTGACTTTGCACTCAGGCATCACTCCTGGTGGTGTCCAGGGACACTATATGATGCCAGGGATCAAACCCAGGTTGGCAGTTTGCAAGGCATGCATACTATTCACTATATTATCACTCTAATCACTCTTCTTCTCTCACACTCAAGTAAATTTCTTTCTTTCCTTTTTACTTATTTTTTTTTTTTTGTTTCATACCCGGCTGTGCTCAGGGGTTACCCCAGGTTCTGAATTCAGCAATTACTCCTGGTTGTACCCGGGGAACCATACGGGATGCTGGGGATCTAACCTGACTCGGCCGCATGCTAGGCAAACAGCCTGCTCTCTGAACTATCTCTCTGGCCCCTCAAGTAAATTTCTTAATCTTTTTGGTTAGTTAGTTTGTTTGGTCACATTTAGCAGCTCATTGCTTACTCCTGTGTCTCTGCTCAGGAATATCACTTAGAGGGTCTCAGGAACCTTAAGTGGCACTGGGTATCAAAATAGATCCAACACTTGGCAAACACCCTACCTGCTATACTCTCTTTCCAGCCCCAAGTACATAGTTTTTAAATAAAAACTACTCTTTTTCAAAAAACAGAAAAGAAAAACAGAGTGAATACCTTAACAAATAGGTTCAGAAAGAAAAGGAGAGAAGTTTAGAATAAATATCACAGAAATAATCATTATAAAGTACTGTTGTGAACAATTTTATGCCAGTAGGTTAGAACAATTTTATACCAGTAGGTCTCCCAATAAAACCTGCAGGAAAGTTCTACTGTTCAAGAAGGGAGACATTCACGACATCAGCAACTATCACCCCATCTGCCTGTTGTCTGTCATCTGAAAGCTGTTCACTAGAGTCATCCTGAACAGGATTGGCAGGACACTAGATGAAGGACAACCATGTGAGCAAGCTGGTTTCTGGAAAGAATTCAGCACAATTGACCATATCCACATGGTAACCAAGCTCATTGAGGTTTGTAGGGAGTACAAGATGCAGCTCTGTCTCACATTCATTGATTTAAAGAAAGCCTTTGATTCTGTGGAGACTGAAGCGGTCATCGAAGCCCTAGCCAAACAGGGGTGTTCAAACCCAGTGCATCAAGATCCTTCATGAGCTGTATTACGGATTCACCACCAGGATCTCACCATTCTACAAGGAAGTGATCATTGATGTCAAAAGAAGGGTTTGACAGGGTGATACCATATCACTAAAACTCTCAGCACCACCATCAAGAACATCATGAGATAATTAGAATGGGAAGGAATGGGAGTGAAGATAGATGATCGCAACTACACCACCTCCGCTTCGCTGATGACATCGTTCTAATAACACCAAACATTAGCCAAGCGGCACAAATGCTGGCTGACTTTGACTGAGAATGTGGAAAGATAGATCTACAGCTGAATCTAAAGAAAACTATGTTCATGAAAAATGAACTAGTTCCAGAGGCCCAATTCACTCTCAATGGAACAAACATCTCTGAATGCAGCAGTTATGTGTACCTAGGTCGAGAAATCAACATGATGAATGACCTAAAACCTGAGCTACGCAGGAGGGGAGAGAGCGGCATGGAATGCCTTCAAAGACATCAAAGAAATAGCTAAAAGTACAAAGAACCCATGGTTCCAGGCACGTCTTTTTGACTCCACCATTCTCCCTGCATTAACATATACCTCAGAGACCTGGGCCCTACGAAAGCAGGAAGAGAAAGCAGTTCGGTCTCCCAGAGAGGAATCTAAAGAGCTATGCTTGGAATATCACTCCTTACTCAAGAAAGAGAAGGAATCCAGAGTTCCAACCTCCGTCACTATTCCAGAATCAGGGATTTGTTTCATTTGCCAAGTCATCGAAAATCAGAAGGGCTGGACCACGTAATGCAATTTGGAGACGACCCCTGGACTAGAGCCGTTACCGACTGAATCCCACGTGATATCAAAAGATCACGTGGCCTCCCACCTACAAGATGGTCAGACTTCTTTGTCAAGACCCCCGAAGGAACGGTTTGAGGCTCTTCATATTCCTTAATCAACCAGATGTCATTGGGCTACATTGGCACGTGATAGGGTCCAATGGAAATGTTTCTGGTGCCTGCTCTAGCAAATCGATGAATAACTGGGATTCAAGTGATCAGTGATGAAGGTTAGAAAACCTAGAACACATGAAAAAACCTCAGCATTTTAAGACATCCAAAAATTAATCTGGAAGAAATTGAAAATCTGAAAAGAAGAAACAAGGAAATTGAAATAGCAATCAAAATTCCCCAAAACAAAAAGAAAGGAACTAACTTGTCTCATTGGTAAATTCTACCAAAGCTTCAAATGTGACATATTAAATTTTTTTTCTCAAGTTCTTCCAATAAATTGAAGAAAAGGAAATTCTTTTGACCATTTTTCATAAGAATAATCTTACCCAGATACTAAAATAAGATATCACAAATAATTCTAGACTTTCTTGTACACAAATGTGTAAAATCATCCAAAAATTTTAGCAAGTCAAATTCAACCATAAATTTAAATATACATCATGATCAAGTGGGACCAATTCTAGAGATTCAAGAATGGTTTAAATATGTAAATCAATATTTTGATATACACATCTACATTCATAAATACAGATGTATGATCATATCAATAGATAAAGAAAAGAATATTGACAAAACTCAATATCCACATCTAATGAACATCTTATTTGTAGACAGTGATGAGGAGGCAGTGAGACCCAAGGACAAGAGGCCAGTGAGGAAGACCAAAGCTGTACTGAAGTATAAAAAGGCGGGATCCAAAATGAAAAGCCAGGAGTGACCTGGCTGCAGTGCCCGGAGACACCTGGACCTCCAAGAACACCAGAGGCTATGGGCTGAGTGTGACTGAGTCCTCCTGTGTTTTGGGAGGCAACACAGCAGCCTTCCCCCTCCCCCCACAGCTTTCCAGATTCAGCAGACCTGGAGGGCAGGACCCAAACAAACTTTGCTTTGGAAAAAAAAATGGATAGAATTGGATAGAATAAAAATGCCTCAGAAACTAAAGGCTGCATACAAAAAACCCAGAGCTATGATCATATCAACAAAAAAAAAAGTTTTTCCTGTGTGAGAAGTATGTACTCTCTTCCTTCTCAAAGGTATTTTACTAACACTATTGAACATACTTTTGAAAGACCTACCCAGAATTGTTAGGCAAGAAAAAGATATAGAAAGGGATTCTAATAGAAAAAAAGCAAATCTATCAATATTTACAGAAGACGTGATAATATAAAAAAGAACCAATTATGAACACCTTTGTAATTGTATGTCTCACGGTGGTATAATAAAAAATTTTAAAAAACCCTGCTCTGTAAAATACTATGTAAAATTCCTATCCCAATCAAATGACCAAAAAAATCAGAAACAACAAATTAAAACAGTTGATCATCAGACACCCAAGAGTAAGCTCATGCTTACTCCCAGCTCTGCCTTTAAGTCTCTCTTTTGGCAGGACTTGTGGGGCCATTTGGGTACTGGGGATTAATTAAACCCAGGGAGAGCATAAATAAGGCAAGCAGTCTTCCTGCAGCACCATCTCCCACTTTCCTATGTGGCATTTCCATGTGCAAATAAAAAATCAGATAAAAATCTAGAAAATAATTTCATTTATATACAAATCAAAAAGAATTAAATATCTAAAATAAGCATAATGAAGGTGAAAAATACTTTTGCAAACATAATATTTCTGTTAAGTAGAACATAAGTTGTATGACTAAGTATGATCAGTGTATCTCATCATACTTGACTATTTGCAAAAGTCAAGATAACAAAACAATGTTAAGTGTCCAGATAAAAGATAAAAGATTGATCACTTGATATTCCATTATTCATCGATTTGCTCAAGAGGGCACCAGTAATGTTTCAATTTGACCATACCATGTGCCAGTGTAGCCCAAAGGCATCTGTTTGTTTCGAGGATATTAAGAGTCTTGAACTGTTTGTTTACAGTCTTGATAAGGAAGTCTGACCATCTTGCAGGTGGGCAGCCGATTTTTTGACATACTGTGGGATCCAAATGGTAATGACTCTAGTCAAATGGTTGTCTCCAGATCGCATTATATGACCAGCCCATTTGATTTTTTGATGTCCTGGAAGATGAGACAGAGTCCTTGATTTTAAAATAGCGACAGAGGTCGGGACTCCGAATTCCTTCTCTCACTTGAGTGAGGCATGATATTCCAAGCATGGATCTTTCGATTCCTCTTTGGGAGACCCTAATGGTATTCTCATCCTGCTTTCATAGGGTCCAGGTGTCTGAGGCATATGTTAATGCAAGGAGAACAGTGGAGTCAAAGGGATGTGCCTGGAGCCGGAGGTTCTTTGCTCTTTTGGCTGTTGTTTCGATGTTTTTAAAGGCAGTCCATGCCATTCTTTTCCTCCCTGCACAACTCAGGTTTTAGGTCGTTATTCATGTTGACTTCTCAACCTAGGTACACATAGCTATTGCATTCACAGATGTTTGTTCCATTGAGAGTGAATGGGGCCTCTGGAACTAGTTCATTTCTATTGAACATAGTTTTGTTGAGATTCAGCTGTAGACCTATCTTTCCACATTCTCGGTCAAAGTCTGCCAGCATTTGTGCTGCTTGGCTAATGTTCGGTGTTTAGCGAAGCGTAGGTGGTGCAGTTGCCGGCCATCTCTCTTCACTACCATTTCTTCCCATTCTAATTGTCGCATGATGTTTTCGAGGGTGGCCGCTGAAGAGTTTTGGTGAAATGGTGTCATCCTGACAAACCCCTCTTTTGACATCGATGTTCACTTTCCTGTAGAATGGTGAGATCCTGGTGGTGAAACGATAATATAGTTCACAAAGGATCTTGATGTATTGGGCTTGAATGCCCTGTTGGGCTAGGGGCTTCAATGACCGCTTCAGTCTCCACAGAATCAAAGGCTTTCTTTAAATCAATGAACGTGAGATCGAGTGGCATCTTGAATTCTCTATAGACTTCAATGAGTTTGGTAATCGTGTGATTATATATAGTCGATTGTGCTGAATCCTTTTCAGAAGCCAGCTTGCTCGCATGGTTGCTGTTCATCTAATGTTCTGCCAATTCTATTCAGGATGACTTGAGTGAACAGCTTGTAGATGACGGATAACAGGCAGATGGGGCAATAGTTGCCAATGTCGTGAATGTCTCCCTTCTTGAACAGCAGAACTGTCCTGCTGGTTTTCCATTGGGAGGGCACCTTACATTCAGACAGGAAGCTTGTGAAGAACCGAGCCAGTGGATTGATGAGAACTGATGGCAGATTCTTCAGGTGTTTGGGTTTGATCTTGTCTGGGCCTGGTGCTATTCTTTTCTTAACCGACGAAGTGGCATGTTGGATTTCAGAAGGGAGAACGTTGGGAATGACATATTCATCCTGTGGAATTTGGTATGTGGGTAGGTGGACGTGGCTATCTAAGAGATCTGAGTAGAAGTCATGCATAATCTTCTCCATTTCCTTTCTGGAAGATGTGATAGATCCATCAGGACATCGGAGGTTAGTCATTTTGGTCTTATAGTTGGTGAAGGACAGGCAGGCGTTGCGAATGCCTTTCCCAGCTCTGCTGCATCCTCCAGCACTTCTGTTCTCTCTTTGAGGTCTTTCTTTATTGCTTTTCTGCACTGCTTTTCAAGCTTGAATGTTAGCATCTGGTCGCCTGAGGCTCGCGTCTTACCATGTTTTGTTTTTATATTTATTCATGTAAATATAAAAATGCAATATATTACATTTTTGCAATATAAATGGATCCAGAGAGTTATGTAATTGTACCATTAATGCACAGTTTTATTAAACATGATGCCTTGATAAAAATTAAGATAATATGTAACCATTTGTAAATGATTATTTTCATGTATATTATTGGAGGTTGTCAGGTTCCCTGATCATGTTTGGTGCCACTGATTGTGCCCTCCATTCGATAAACACGAGTCATGATAACAGTTTAGAAAATCCAATGCTCTACCGCATCCAATTCCACTCTAAACCAACTGTCACACACACTCTCCAACTCCACACTGACCAACAGACACACTCTCCAAATCCCCAAAATATAAGATATATATTTTATGCAGAGACTGGGAGCAGGGCATAACCAAAGGTAAAAACCAGCTTCCTCATACTGGTGCAAATTCCCCAGGGGGCCCACAGCTCTGTTTCCCAAGATGATTGAGATGCTAAGGCAGAGCATTGCTTTTCCCTCTCCTAGGCTAGTAAACAATTATTTCAATTATATTTCTAGTCATCTTGTTCAAATACAGTAAGAGAAAAATAAATACGTAGGGGAGATCATGTCATATGATCCAAACTATGCTCCCCTTGCCAGATTGACCATTTCCAATCCCTCAGGGTTCTATCTCCAACAACAACAGTCATAATTACTCTGCTCCACTGCAAGGACATTCACAACAGCATATCTTAGCTGTTGTGACCTTTGCTTTAAACTTTGGGTCAGAGCAGGGCTTTCTCTAAAAGTTGTCTCATATTGAAATCAGGATTGAATACTTTCACTGGTACCATTCATTCCCTAGGAGAGGACCTCTATGGGGTAACATCAATGCAAACTGTGGCTTATAGTTGTAAAATATGAGGGAAACCCAGGAGTAAATAACATATAGCTAAAATAACTTGCCACTACACTGCCCAAACATCTTTTTTGTGTTTATACAAGAACAAATAACTTAGAATAAATATATGCAAAAGACTTGTAGGAAGGAGAAAAAAATTATCCCTCATTAGTACTATAAAAACCAATGCCTAGCAAATAGGATGTTATCCCAAAACTGGGTTAGCTATATATCCTTGCAATTATTTTTAACCTATTCTGATTTTAGTGACATGAGTATTGTTTTATACACATTTAGAATCTTTTCATAAGCTGTGTCTCTATGTCCTATATTTAAAAGAGTAAATATAATTAGAAAGAAAGCAACAACATGAAACAAATTTTGCCAAGAAGTTTTTCCTTATTAAATTCTGATGGAAATGCAGCATTTCAGGTTTTGTCTCTAAAATTAGTTATAGCAAAGACATTGTGTGATACTTGCCATTTTTACTGTTCCATATAGTCAACTAAGAACTCTCCATATCATAATGTATTGGTATTTTATAGAGCTAGGTACACTTATCTTATAATTTGCATATAGAAAATGAATATAAAATATCAACACACGTATATATATGTATATATACATAAATCCAACTATTAATTGGAGTATAGAAGTGTTGCAGTCTACATTGTCCTACTTGGCAGGTTAATGGTACTGGCAATTCTTTAGCAGGATTGATGTCTGAATGGGGGAGGGCCGTATATATTCTTCTAGTAAAAGTCCCAAGAGGGCAGCTACTACAACTTCTAACACTTTATTATTGGTTAATTTGGGGCTTCTTTCACTCAGATGACATAGTTAGAAGAATGTCACTGCACAGATCAATACATAGTGCCTGGCCATTGATGTGCTTGCTACCTTAAACAACAGCTGTGTCTACAAGCATCTTCTGAGTCGTCAGGATACTAATTATTGTAAGCATGCTCTACTTGGAAAGTGACTCTCCAGGAAAATTCTGACCTCTTCATGTAAGACTTGGACAGCTTACTGCACATTCAGCAGGAGCTTCAGAGTCTTTCTCCTGACAGCCTAGACTTTGTCTCTTTGAGGTACAAGATATGCAAAGGATTCCATTCACAGAGGAACTCAAATGCATGTGTAATGCAACTTTAAGCAATGAGAAAATGATAAAAACAGTCAAAGTCCATGATGCCTGCATTTTTGCTCTCTCCTAGTTATAGTTATGTCAATTTTTCCTACAGAAGATTTTACTCACTCTTACCAATTTTCTAAAATTTACTCAGAAGTATGTAAAAATTAATTTTATAGGAAATTTGTATTGGGTGCTACGACCAAACCTGTAATTGTCAAAAAATAAATAATAACAAGTGGCAAGTTGTTATAAATAAATAATTGCAAGTGGCAAGTACCCTACCCACTGTACTCGCTTTCTGACACCTGATTTCTTTTTCTTATCTTGTTTATCACCATTAATAATTTAAATATTTTCTTTTTCTAACCTGATATTTACCTTGGGTTAAATTTTCTTTTTATCGTCCTAGCTACTAAATATGGAAACCAGTGATTGATTTTACATGTTTATCATTTACTGAGGGATATTTAAAAACTTAGCCAAATTTTAAGGCACTTTGCTTTTATTACTCAGCTAGATATTTTCTATTTTCCAAGCTAAGGTTTTCTTTGAATTAATAGCCCCTTACAATTAATTGTGTGGCGAGGTTTGATAATCAATTCCTTACAGATAATTATCAAATTTGTTGGAAAGATTAGTCCAGAGACCAGAAAGATAGTGTAAAGGTCAGGGCTCAATTCCTGGCACCACATGGCCTATTGCTAAAGACCACTAAACACTGCTAGCTTGTCCTTGATGGTTCCCAGCAACACAGGGTCTAAGAAGCACAAGGCCTCAGGCTCTAGCATTGAACTGCTGGACAGGTTGGTAGGTGCAATATTGCTCTGAGTGACCCCAGAGTTCCCTGAGCACCACTTAGTACATTCTATTTAATAGAAATTATTTTTTTTAGGAACAAGCAAATACCAAAGTATCTTAACTAGGATACATCTCATCTTTCTTAGATTTACGTTCCCAAAGTTTCTTAATTTTCTTCTTGAATTTCTGTTTGGTCATATTTTTCCTACATATACATGCACATAGATATAAATAAAAGCATTCAAAAACTTCTACCTATATATATATATCTAGCTATTTATAGTATTAATGTTGTACTGCAATATTAAACTTTATCATATTTTGTTAGTTTTTTTAATATTTAGTTATTAAAGCGAAATATGCTTTATTATAATTTTCCCATTTATTATAATTATTATTGTTTTCTTGATATATATAACTCAATAGTTATTCTTATATTCTTTTTTAAAGTTAGTTATTATTTATTTTTTGACAATTGCAAAAATGTTCATGTTTGGGTTTCAGCCGTACAGTGTTCTCACTGAACATTTTTGTCTTTTTTGAGTAATTTAACAAAGGGTTTATTTCTTCAATTTTTTTGGCTTATAGTTTCACTGAAAGGTAGATTTCATTAAAGCATAGAAAATCCTTGTTCAAATTTTATTTCTAGATTCTTGCAGACTACACATTTCATATATTTTCATACATAGTTGCACTTTATAGATTTTGCCTTGGCATTATTTTAATAATTTCACAAAGACGAAATTTTCCATTTCAGATTTTTCCCAACTACACTTTGTTTTACTATGTGAAAAAGAGAGGAAATAATATGCCTTAACTTTGTTAGAAAAACTCAAAATGAATATTTTAATAAAGGCTTTAATCTTTGCTTGAAATATACTCCTGCATCAAGTAGTGATTTGGGCAAAATCTGTTTGACATATTAGGTCATTACAAATGTGCATCACACTAAGAAGAATTGCCATTCTTCTTTTGTAAAGAAGCAGAAGCTAAAGAGAATACAGGTTAACCAACCTGTTACAGAAGCTTTTCGTAATAAAAGCAGCAAGTCTTTTCTTGGTACAGTATTTAAAATTCTACCAGTTTTACTGTGGCTTAATGAACCGTTTCAAGCTAATCTGGTCATGGCTTAGGTTCTTGATTCATAACATACTACTCTTTTTCATATTTATTTCTAAGTAAAATAATAATAGTAACCAGTAGTAACCAGAGAGTAGTAGCTAAAAAACAAATGAGTAAGGAATGGGAGGTCTATAGTCAGAGAAATTGCAAGTAATCTAGTGTAATTTTTTAGCAAATCTTTTCTATTGACACCTACACACAAAGGTTTAACATAAAGAAAAATCAACCTAGATCTTTGAAATAATTCTCTGTTGAAATAAGTACGTTTAATCTTACCAGGCGTGATGAGTTCATAGCTCAATAAAGAGAATCAATATTCATGAAATGTAAAATGAGTAAACTAATAATGAAATTATCAGTCCTTTTTTCAGTGAGACTAGGTTTTTATTATAAAGCTGTAGTCAATGAAATAGTTTTGAGGGGGTGTAGCAATAGTACAGTGAGTATGTAGCTTGCCTTAGTTGAGGCTGATCGCTTTTACTTCTGGCTTGCATATGGCCCCTTGAGGACCACCAGGAGTAAGCCCTGAGCACAGAGTCGGGAGTAAATCCAGAGCTTCCCTGTCTGTGGCCCAAAGCCAAATTAATTATTAAATTAATATTTTCAGATTATTTGAAATTATATTTTGTTCACTACATATATTTTGCCTACCACATAAGATCACTACTGACTAAATGTATAAAACATGTTCATGCTTTTTAAAATGTAAAGGATAAGTCAACTATGAAAGTATGAGAAAAGTATTGTCAGTTTTCAGCTGTAGTGGACTGAAAGTATTTAATATTTCTTCCATATGTCTCCTCACTCCACCTTAGCCCCAAGAACCTCTTTCTCTCCCTGCAGTTACTCCAGCAGGAGGCCCACTGGGATTCCTCCCAGCAAGCTGTCAGGAGGCCACCACTCTCTCTTCTCTCCCTCTGCTAGTGAGCTCTTTCCCTTAACTCCTTCTCCAAAAGCTCTCTCCAAGACTTTCTCCAAATTCTCTCCAAATACTACCTCTGGGGAATCCCTGGCTCTCTCCTGATCTAAGTCTCTGGCCAGGCTCAGAGACTGAGCCTTAAATGACTTAACACAGCCTTAACTGACTTTTTCCAAACTGTTATCTCTTAATGGGGCATTCCCCAACAAATATGAAACTTAAAATTTATTCATCTTAATCTTTTATTAAGATGTCAAATCTTTTATGATGAAATAAATTTTTTTTCTGCCAAATCGAACAGTATTTTATGTAGTCACAGTTATTTGGTTTTTTTTTACCATTTTGCAATAATCAGTTATCATTAAATGCTAAAACGGTCATATAAAAGTTTGAAGAACAGAAAAGTTACACAACCCTTAAGTCTCATGCAAATATTACTTAATATTTTTGAATAGGTAAATTTATAATGGACAAATCTGAATCACAGCTTTTGAAATTATCTCTATCACTATCACTATTACTATCCTCCCGTTGATCATCTATTTGCTAGAGCGGGCACCAGTAATATCTCCATATGTCCTGTCTCATGCTAGTAGAGCCCAAGGGCATCTATTCACTATAGGAATATAAAGATCCTCAAACCATTATGTTAGGTCATGGGAATAAACTAATGTAATTGTTACTGGTATTTGGCATATCAAATAAAACAGGGCAGCTTGCCAGGCTTGCCATGCAGGTGGCATATCCTTATAGTCACCTCTAAATATAGCATTTATAGATGAACCGCGGCCACGCAAGAAGGGCTGTGATAGGCTGTCGCTGGGTGGAGTTCTGACGAGAGGGAAGTCCGGATGTGGAAAATGGCTGTCCGATGGAGTCAGGGGGTGGTGGTCATCTGACTTGTTGTGCGGCTCTGCTGGGGTGGCAGGTCAGGGCTAGAACCCGCCATGCCTCCCGGGTGCCTCATGAGCAGCTGGGCACAGGGAGAGCAAGTAGCAGCTCTGCCCCATGTCTGTAAGTCTCTGGTTCAGCATACCTGGGCCAGATTGGAAAAAAAAAAAAACTGCTGCAGGGTGGAACTTAATGAGACGATGAGACAAGCTGTGATAGGCTGTCTCTGGGTGGAGTTCTGATGAGAGTCCGGATGTGGAAAATGGCGCCCGATGGAGTGGGGGGAGGGTCATCTGGCTTGTTGTGCAGCTCTGCTGGGGTGGCAGGCCAGGGCTAGAACCCGCCATCCATCCCGGAGTACTACCAGGAGTACTACAGAAATTATTTTGGTGTACATAACCAATGCTCTGGGGCCACCAGGACTGCAAGTAGTGGCGCTGGGAATTAAACCCCACCCCAGGAGTGGTTTGCAGAAACCAATGGATCTAAAACTATTTAATAAGATTAACTATCACTACACTGCATAAAGCAGCAGTTTGTGCCTCTTGGTGTAACTCACTTGAAAATAAAATCACTTCTGCAGCATTTCTGCCAAAAATGGATATATTATATTTAATAAATAAGGAAATATTGATGAAAGTAGAAGACAATCACTAAAGATTGGCTGCAATATTTAAAAGAAAAAACTGTGCTCAGATTCATTTAGGGGAAAGGTGATTTATTAAAATTTAAAATCAGAGGCAAATATCCACACAAAGCTAAAAGAGCTAGAGTGATATCTCAGAAAGCAAGTGCATGCTTTGACTACAGGAAATTGAAACCCAGCCCCCACCACTGCATCTACCCCTAGCACCATAGACCTCTGAAGCTCAGACACAGGAATAGTTGTAGGACAACACTGAGGTGTCACCCAAGGGCATTATGATGAAAAATGTCAGATACTACATATGATCTGTATAGCGAATATTACTATATGAATATAAATTTTAATCCACATTATATCAGTGTTATATATTTTAATGATTACTTGTTTATCTGATAGATTATCCTTATTCTTAGCAAAATATTATTAAATATGTGTCAGATCATAATTTTTCAATAAATTAAAATAAGTTAATAATTCATAAGATTTTATCTATATGTAAATAGGAAATATGTTTATATAGCAAAATTATTATACAATGTTAATAATTAATGAATTTGGGTCAAACATAATGGCTATTTATACTATATTCAAAGCTTTCGTATGAGTTTGGTAGTTTTCAAATAAAGTTTATAAAGGCAATGTTAAAATAGGCTATATATTTAAGGCATAATTTGAGCTAAAATAAAAATAAATATAAAATGCACTAAATTAAAAAGTTAAAACATGTAGTTTAAAATATGCTGTATTTAAATATGTGTTTTTAATTTAAAATACACATTGTAAGTTAATAAATCTGACATTTTATATGAGCTTAGATTAAACTAATACTGTGAACTTTCCTTTTAATAAAGATATTAATCAATATATTTAAAATGTTTGGATGAATTTTCAACTTTTTGGATGTGGAATTGTCAGAAAATTTATCACTTGAATTGCGGCTAACAGAAATTTTGAAGAAGGGCAAAGTGACAAATTAGATATGCTTTTTACTTCTGATACAACTCTTCATACTATAATAAAATGATCTTCAAGTGAGTTACTTACAGAGTTTCCTGTCAATTTTATAAATTAGTTACAACAAAGTACTCCTCTTAAGAGTACTTAAAATAGTAATCTTAACTACTCTTAATAGTACTTATCAATCTCTTCAGATATATGACCCTTATCTCTTATCTTATCTGAGATATAGCACTCTTATCAATTTTCTCTTAAGTTGAGATATATAAAATATCTTATATCAACACACACATAACACAGATGGAGACCTGGCTATCAACCCGAATTTATTAGAGGACCAGAGAAAAATCTATAATCAGAAAGAAGTTACAGGAAATTGACTGACCAGCCTACAGAATTTTAATTAAAAAATTCCAATTTTTGACTACATCCTGAGCTAACAGATAACATTGTTTAGAGACATATAATAGCTTGACCAAGAGACATATAATAGCCTTTATATGTTTATATATTAATGTTCATATTCAAGTCAAGCCTTGGGCTGTTAAGAAAATTCCTGAGAAATAGGTTGATTACCACTATCCTTCCAGAAGAGTAACTAATAAACATGTTAAGGTTAGTTTAACCTAACATAACTAATAGGAGTCATCAGGTTACTTTCACATTTTGATGATCATACTCGGGGGAGCACAATGGAACTGTCAACTTTAAATGTTTTTTTTCATAGTTCATAGCAAGTCTCTATCTCTTACTACTTATGCGAATTTAACCACTTACATTTTCTGTGTTTCCCCACCCATAAAATAGAAATAGAGTTTATTTATTAGATATTAGGATGATCATGAGTTTGTGTAAACCATTTCTAAGATTATGTAAAATATAGTATCTGCTCACCCAAAGAACTATGATTCACTATTACAATTATCACCCCCTTATCTTCTAATATCAATTCTAAATTTTTTTTTTGCTTTTTTTGGTTCACACCCGGATATGCTCAGGGGTCATTCCTGGCTCTGCACTCAGGAAATACTCCTGGCGGTGCTCAGGGACCATATGGGATAACGGGATCGAACCCGGGCCGGCATGGGTGGCTGCATGCAAGGCAAACACCCTACCTGCTGGACTATGCTCTGGCCCCCTAAATTTCTTTAAAATTTCAATTTTGTGCCATGACTTTAAAGTCTAAAGTCTGGACTTTAGACTGAAATGACTAAAGTCACTTTATGACTGAAATGGCCTATCTATCACTAATATGCAAAATTAGACTGCAAGAACTACAAACAATGATGAACAGTAATAGTGCAATCATATTATATCAAATCATATAAAAATATCAAACAACTATAGTCATTTGATCCAAAGTTGTATCATATTTGATCGTTATTATTGCAATCTTGGTAAACTTGTTATTTTTAAAACATTTGTTCAATAAGTGACAATATTTTATCTTTATTATTTTTAAGAGTAGCTAAAATTATTAAATAGAAACAAATAAATTTTCCTTGAAATTATTATGAAGCAGAAAAATTAACACCTTCTTAATGTAATGCCTTGTAAATTAGTTGACTTACATAGCTATAGTCATAAAGCAACCAAATTGTAAAACCACAATTAGAATTTTAGAATGTTCTTTAAAAATTCTGTCATCCACATAGCAAATAATTGCATGTATCTATTGCTTTGAAATTTGCAAACAAGGGGCTAGAGTGAGAGCACAGTGGGTAGGGCATTTGCCTTGCATGTGGTAGACCTGGATTCGATCCCTGATATCCCATATGGTCCACTGGGCACCACCAGAAGTAATCCTGAGCAAAGACCCAGGAGAAACCCTAGAGCATTGCTGGGTGTAACCTAAAGGCAAAAATAAATAAATAAGTGGATGAATGAATAAATGAATGAATGAATGAATGGATGAATGGATGGATAAATGGATGGATGGATGGATGGATGGATGGATGGATGGATGGATGGATGGATGGATGGATGGATGGATGGATGGATGGATGGATGGATGGATGGATGGATGGAATAAACAAATATGACTTAAAATAATAAAATTTTCAAACTGATCTATGTGACATTTTGTGATTTGCAATGTAGTCTGTGATATAAATAAGTCACTGTATTTGTCAGTGAAGAAACATTTTACATGTATTTGGGAGGGAGGTCTGACGACCCACACCTCCTAGTGTTTCAACCTTACTTCTGGCTCAGTGCTCAGGGGAACACTCCTGGGTTGCTTAGGGAATGAAATATCATAATGGGTATAGAACAAGGGGGTTGTCCATATGCAAGGCAAATGTGCTAACCTCTATGCTATCTCCTGTCCTGAAATATTTTTGAAAGTTCAGAAAGGGAGCCTCCTGACTCACACAACCCATATTACCATAGTTAATATATGATATATGACAGATAAAAATATATATGTATATATAAATATCACTTGAACACTTGATAACTTGACATCCCATTATTCATCAATTTGCTCTAGCTGGAGCCGGTAATATTGCATATGACCCTATCATGTGCCAGTGTAGCCCAATAGCATCTGGTTGCTTCAGGAATAAAAAGAGCCTCAAACCGTTAATTCAGGATCTTTACTAAAAAAGTCTGACCATCCTGTAGGTGGGCGGCCACATGATCTTTTGGCGTCCCATGGGATCCAGTCCGTAACAGCTCTAGTTCAGCGGTCCTCTCCAAATCGCATTACATGTCCAGCCCATCTGATTATCGATGCCTTGGCAAATAAGACAGTGTCCCTGACTCTGGAACAGTGACGGAGGTCGCAGCTCGGATTCTTTCTTTCACTTGAGTGAGGCGTGATATTCCAAGCATAGCTCTTTTGATTCCTCTTTGGGAGACCCGAGTAGCATTCTCATCCTGCTTTTGAGGGCTCAGGTCTCTGAGGCATATGTTAATGCAGGGAGAACGGTGGAGTTGAAGAGATGTGCCCAGAGCTGGAGGTTCTTTTGTCTTTTTTAGCTATTTCTTTGATACTTTTGAAGGCAACCCATGCCGCTCTCTTCCTCCTGCACAGCTCAGGTTTTAGGTGGTTCATCATGTTGACTTCTCGACCTAGGTACACATAACTGCTGCAGTCAGAGATGTTTGTTCCATTGAGAGTGAATGAGGCCTTCGGAACTAGTTCATTTTTCATGAACATAGTTTTATTGAGATTCAGCTGTAGACCTATCTTTCCACATTCTCGGTCAAAGTCAGCCAGCATCTGTGCCGTTTGACTGATGTTTGGTGTTATTAGAACAATGTCATCAGAGAAGCAGAGGTGGTGTAGTTGCCGACCGTCCTATCTTCACTCCCATTCCTTCCCATTCTAAGTGTCGCAAGATGTTCTCGAGGGTGGTGCTGAAGAGTTTTGGTGAAATGGTATCACCCTGTCGAACCCCTCTTTTGACATTGGCGATCACTTCTCTGTAGAATGGTGAAATCCTGGTGGTGAATCCGTAACACAACTCACAAAGGATCTTGATGTATTGGGTTTGAATACCCTGTTTACTCCCTACAAAATTCAGTGAGCTTGGTTACCATGTGGATATGTGTGCTGAATCCTTTTCGAAACATATATATATATATATATATATATATATATATATATATATATATACATATATATAAACAGAAGCATATTTGTACACTAACAATTGGGTGTTTGCATGTATGTGTGTTTATATATATAAACATATATATTGTATGTATGTGTGTTTATATTTATAAACACACATACATGCAAACACCCAATTGTTAGCGTACAAATATGCCTCTGTATCCAAATTAATGTCTTCAGAATATAATATTCAATATCATATTTTGGTGTGGAATCTTAGAGGATTATTGAGTTGAAAGCTAGAACCCTCCTTAATGCCATTAGTGTCCTTAAAATAAAAGTCCTACCTCTTTTGCAATGTGAGGATGCAGGGGGTGGGGAACCCAGCAGACATATTTGTACCCTAATCTTGTACTTACAGGCTCCATATCTGTGCAGAATGCATTTATTTTGTTTATCAGCAATGCAGACTATGATGTTTTATTATAGTAGTTTTTAAGGACAAGGAAACACAAGGGGAGAAAATGTAATTTACAGACGGTCTCTGCCATTTGACTCCTAATCTGGACTTACCCATTTGTAATATGAACTTTAATCGCACAATGCATAGGCACCGTAATTAGCAAACATCAATGAAAATTGAACTGCTAAATGGAATTTTAAAAAGTGCTAAAATTTATAATTCAGTGGAATTTCAAGGAATAACAATGTTTTGAACTGATAAGTCATATCGGAAACAGCAATTAGCACTTTTCTTCTGATGTACGCAATTCATTAAAACATCTCAGCATACACAAAATAAAACTCTGATAAGCCCCTAAATCTACACAGAGATCCTAGCATGAAACATTTAAGTGATAATTTACCTTCGAGAGTCTGGGAAAAGAAACGAGAAAAAAATATGAGAAAAGTTACAAAAAGTCATTTCAACATCCCTCTAGAGTTAAAGATCATTTTCAAGTATTCCTGTTCAGATGTTTTTATAATTGCGTGAATCTTACAGAGCTCCACTTCCATCCAGTTCTCAAGTGGCTGCACCCAGAAGGTGGTGACTGCTCCTGACTGGCTGCTCGCTTACTTCTATTTTCATTTCCTGAGTGAGAATAAGATTGCCATTTGGGGAACAGTAAAATCTGCTTCAGGCATGAGAATTTATTTCTCCCATGTGGAGACAGCTTCAGTGAATAGCTTTTCTTTCCTTTTTCTTTTTGCTTATTCATCTTGACTTTACCACTGCGAGGCTTTTGTTTGGTTTCCCCTCTGCTTCACATAGATTTCTTTCTTCCTACTTACTCCTTCCAAAATTTAGGAGCATCATGCTTCATGTGACATTGAGATAGTGATTGTCACCTATGTTCAGGTCTGTTTCAGAGCATGTGCTTCTTAAATATTTCCTTATTGAATATATAATGTAGCTCTAGGGTAGGAAGAAAGTGTGTATATGACACTGAGATAGGACAAAGTTATGTCTCACATTTTTAGTAAAATAAAGTCCAAAAGGAGGTAGTGATTTATTTTTTATTTTTCTTATTCTGTTTTTGTTCCCTTTTCTTTTACTGTTCTTGTTTTGACTAGCCAGTTGCAATGTTCATGTGCTTCTTGGTTGTGAGGTTTGCTAGGGTTCACACACTTGGCTGTAGTGCTCATGTATAATACGTGGCACTGCACTGCAGATCAAGCATTTAGTTGAGGTCCTGGGAACACTCCCCCAAAAAAGATACTGGAAGCCTGCAATGTCAAATGAAGTCTAATTGAACTCATATATGCAGGAGAGGACCTTTTGTCAGTAAATTTGATGGTGACCTTGTGATTAGTTTCTTGATAACGATTCCATAGTGTTGTCTTTTTTTCTATTTGGGAAAGGATCTTTATCTAATGGCTGAGCATCTGACACAAATTAGCTTTAAAGAGTACATTATGGTACATATATGCTTATATATGTACACATGTGTATATGTATGTTTTTCCATCATTATATGGGTTTTATTTAGTAAACATCAGCATCGAAACTCAGTGAAGCACTAATGAAGTTAACGGAGAATACTATACTAATGAGATAATTTGGGGGAACATTGAAAGTAACTAGAGATGATATTCTCTGGAGCAGACAACTTTCATTAAGATCACAATTTAAATGCATGACTTGTAAGTATAGAGCAGAGCCCACTTATCTTTGAGTTTATCTTTGATGAATTTGACTTAGCACTTTAGACTCTAAAAATTTTCCACAAGAAAGACGGCATTTAAAGCAATTCTTTAAAAATAAACAGATGTTTTCCAAAAAAAGAAAGTACTAGTGGATGTATGAAATACTTTTTGCAAGTAAAGAAGGCAAGCTGTATGTGGAAGGGACTGCGTTGTTGGGAGAGGGAAGGAATGTCACTGTAGTAACAGTGAACCATGAAACTCTACTATGAAAAACTCTAAGTCATGGAAACGTCATTAAAATAAACATTCTTTAAAGGAAGGCATAAAATAGTAAGCTTGTTAGACTTTTTGAAAAAAACTTTTCTATTTGTATTTTGATCTGAAATTTTTAATAAGGAAATACCACACAATGGAGTTGCAGTCAGATGCAGTGTAGAGTGGTCAAGACTGTTTGTTGTAGTGGGTCAACAGAGTCAAGATAGGACTATACTTCCCTCATGTGGGAGCACTTGAATCGAAATCACAACTTCGTGCTTTTTAAGGCTGGTTATTTTTGAAGAATTTTTTTTTTTTTGCTTTTTGGGTCACACCCGGCGATGCTCAGGGGTTACTCCTGGCTCTTCCCTCAGGAATTAGTCCTGGCGGTTCTCGGGGGACCATATGGGATGCCGAGGAGCAAACCTGGGTCAGCTGCATGCAAGGCAAACGCCCTACCCGCAGTGCTATCGCTCCGGCCCGTTTCTTTTGAAGAATATTTAAACTGCAGCAATTACAAATACTCACATAGGTTTTCAATGTGTTTTCCTTTAATCTTTGGTTTAAGGAATTCAGCGTTTCTGTTTTTAAAATTTTTTCTTCACTCCTCACCACACTGTAAACAATATTTCAGCACTGTGTTATAAGATTATCTCTGCTAATCATATGAATGGTACATGGGATAAAATCTATCTGTTTTGGAATACTGCAAGAATACTTAAACCAATGGTAAAGAACTAAATTGACAATAGAAATGCAGAGAGCTGAGGAGAAATTGTAAACTATTTAAAGGTAAAATTGTGAAACTTTATAACTAGTATGTATGTTTAGGTGTATAAAAAGTAATGAAATGCAGCCAACTTTTGAAACAAAAGGCATAATTACATGTAACCAAATCTATTAGGATAGGGAGTCTTGCTTCTAGGCAAACATGCAAGTGATCATATTTGAAGGAAGTATTTTAGTTTTGGAAATATGATGGCTATGGTATAATTTTGCAGATATGGTTAATAGAAACTTGATTAGAGGACTGCAGTACAGCAGCAGAGATGACATGGAAAACATATACAAGGATCGTTGTGGTCATTTATCGTTAGGGGAGATTTCAGGGGAGAAAGGAAAGAGAAGGTTACAAGGGCTAGAGCTGTGAACAACTGCAGTTTGCCTCTGACTAGTATAGGAAAGAGACAGCTTTGGACTAACAGGCAGCTGAGAAAAGAAAAGTGATAAAGTAAAAAATAGTGGTGATTTAAAGAAGAGAAAAAATTAATTAAACAACTCTTCCCTAGTAAGTCTTCTTCTCAATGTTATTTTACTTTGCTTATTTTATGATTTTTTATCTTAAAATATATCACACAGTTCTATTATTTATTTATTTATTTATTTACTTATTTTTGATTTTTGGGTCACACCCAGCGATGGTCAGGGCTTACTCCTGGCTCTGCTCTCAGGAATTACTCCTGGAGGTGCTTGGGGGACCATATGGGGTGCCAGGAATCCAACCTGGGTCGGCCGTGTGCAAGGCAAAAAACCCTACCTACTGTGCTATCACTCTGGCCCCAATTTTAATACCCACAGTTTTAATACTTCCTGTTTGGTCTCATTTTTTTCAAGTTTTTTTATTCTTGATCATTTAGAGGAGAAAGGAACTCTTAAATTTGAAATTATCTACTGTCACAACTTCAGCTACTATTTAACAATAATTATTACTAAATATAAATATTGCTTTTTATTCAAAAGTCCATAAAATGAGCTAGATTTAAGATGGTTCAAATATCAGAGACTCAGGTTCTTCCTCTGACACTTCATGGTCCCAGAGAAATATTTGGAGCAACCCCTAAGTATCCAGTTGGGACCAAACCAAGCACCATAGGGTGTGGAACCCAAACCATAATCAAAACACTTAAAGGTTGATCTACAAGAATATTACTATGAGAAAACTATAGCAGTTGCCCTTATATAAAAAATATTTAATGTAAGAAGAGATCATAAATATATAAACAAATATATTGCAATATGATTGAGTGTAAAATGTAAATATATATGGATTTGATTTTGCTTTTGTTGGCCACACCCAGTGGTGATCAGAGCTGTCTCCTGGCTCCGTGCTCAGGAAACACTTGTGGTGATGGTTGGGAGACCATATGTAGGGCTAGGGTTGAACCCAGGTCAACTGGTACAAGCCAAGCACCTTACCCAGTATATTATTTCTCCAGATGTTGAAACATCCAGATTTTCAACATCTGAACTCCAGCTCATTATAGCTCCACACAAGAGAAACACCCATCTCAAGCTCTGCTTGTGTCAGAGTCCCACCCTACAGCAA
>JAJIBD010026826.1:0-10282 GCA_021461705.1 Cryptotis parvus
AATTTTTTTTTTTTTTTTTTTTTTTTTTTTTTAATATTTTATTACACCGCCATGTGATATACAATTACAAAGATGTTCATGTTTGGCTTCTCATACAGTGTTCCAGCACCCATCCCTCCACCAGTGCCCATTTCCCAACACCAATGTCCCCACTTCCCTCCCCCTCCCCAGCCCGCCTCCATGGCAAATTCTTTATCTCTTCTCTTACACATTGTGGATTGCAATACATACATTCAGAGATCATCATGTATATCTTTTTTCCTATATTCAATGCTCAGTTCTAGACTGGTATTATCATTTTTGACAAATATTAGCACACTGTTCTCTTCTCTGTCCTACCCAACCACTGATTCCCACATGTTTGTGGAAGATTCCACCTTTTTTTTTAATTGAAAGATGCTAGGTAGAGCTTTGGTTCTACAGTGTTCCAACACGCACCCTCCGCCCAAACCCATCTCCCATCACCAATGACCCCACCTCCCTCCCCCCTCCCGCACCTCAACCACTTGGCGAAGTTCTGTATGTCATTTCTTTCCTCTTTTATATCTCCTTCCCAACAAACTTTCCTGCTCTTCGTTGACTGCAATGCATTAAAAGACATTACTGTTTCACTATTTTAGTGGACCACGCGTCGCTTGGCCGCGCGACCTGGGCTCGAACTGGCTTTGCTCTGTTGATCTGGTCTGAGGCCGCTTCGCAGCCGCCCGACAGCAAACATGGTGGCTAGTGTGGTGGCGCAGTCACATCTGGCTGCTCCTGGGACCCCTCAGAGGCGACGGGCCCACTCCCAAAACCCATCTGCCCTCCTCGGGGTTCCATGGTCAGCTAGGTCCGGCGCAGGCCGAGCGCCAGCCTCCCCAGCCTCCGTGAGGCCCCCCATGTGCTGGCCCGTGGGCAGCCTGCCTCGGCAGGGCCACCAGGTCCGACAAGATGGAGGGGGAAGGGACGCACCACGCCTCCACTGACGACTTCCCCGGTGATTCCCGCCTCTTTGGAGCCGCCTACCTGGGCTCGAACTGGCTTTGCTCTGTTGATCTGGTCTGAGGCCAGCTTCGCAGCGTCCGGACAGCAAACATGGTGGCTAGTGTGGTGGGCGAGTCACATCTGGCTGCTTCCGGGACCCCCTCAGAGGCGACGGCCCACTCCCAAAACCCATCTGCCCTCCTCGGGTTCCATGGTCAGCTAGGCCCGGCGCAGGCCGAGCGCCAGCCTCCCCAGCCTTCCGTGAGGCCCTGTGCTGGCCCGGGGGCAGCTCGGCCGCAGGGGCCACCAGGTCCGACAAGATGGAGGGGGAAGGGACGACCACGCCTCCACTGACGACTCCCCGGTGATTCCCGCCTCTTGGAGCCGCCTACCTGGGCTCGAACTGGCTTTGCTCTGTTGATCTGGTCTGAGGCCGCTTTCGCAGCGGTCCGGACAGCAAACATGGTGGCTAGTGTGGTGGGCGAGTCACATCTGGCTGCTCCGGGACCCCTCAGAGGCGACGGGCCCACCCCAAAACCCATCTGCCGCCCTCCTCGGGTTCCATGGTCACTAGGCCCGGCGCAGGCCGAGCGCCAGCCTCCCCAGCCTCCGTGAGGCCCCTGTGCTGGCCCGTGGGCAGCCTGCCGGCAGGGGCCACCAGGTCCGACAAGATGGAGGGGGGAAGGGACGACCACGCCTCCACTGACGACTCTCCCGTGATTCCCCGCCTCTTGAGCCGCCTTTACCTGGGCTCGAACTGGCTTTGCTCTGCTGATCTGGTCTGAGGCCGCTTTCGCAGGTCCGGACAGCAAACATGGTGGCTAGTGTGGTGGGCGAGTCACATCTGGCTGCTTCCGGGACCCCTCAGAGGCGACGGGCCCAAGAATTCTTTCCAAAACCAAGGAGGTGCCAGAATGAGAGGCTAAAGCACTTGCCCTGTATTTTAACTGACCCCAGTTTGATTCACATCACCAGATATGGTCCCTTGGACACTGCTAGGCCACGCCTGAACATAGAGCCAGGAACAGCCCCTGGACATAGCCAAATGTGACCCAGCCAAGCCCCCTGTCCCCCCCAAACCCCACCAAAAAGAGAAAAGACAAATGATGGCGAGGCTAAAGATGTGGCTCAGCAGTAGTGCATTTGCCTTGAATGTGTGTGACCCTGCCTTTGACTCTCTGCATTGCTCCCTGCTGAAAAGAAATATATAAATAAACCTCACATAATCTTTGGACCAGGGATGTGGCTCAGTGGTGAAGGTGAACCATATGTGGGTGAAGTCCTGGGTTCAATTTCTGGATCCCCTAAGGAAAAAACAAGAAAAGCCAAGTAGTGGAGCTGAACATTGACCCTTGTCTTTGGGAGCATACATTTCAGAAGTGAAATTTCCTTTATTTTGGTGCTGAGGGTAAATATTTAGAATGTCTTTACTGATGACCACTATCATCCAGGCAGAGACAGTCTTTATATAGGACTTATTTCCATCAAGATCAGCTGACTACTACCAACATGAAATGAGTTGAAGAATCAGAAAATGTGTTTGTGTTCCTGATCGCCCACCTCCTGGGCAATACATTTATCCTTCAGAAGGAAAATGTGAAGCAGGACTTTTCCATTAAGACTTTCTTATTCTGGTGAATGCCCTCAGCAGAGGGGCAGGCACCCCCTCCCTGGGCCCCTCCTCTTCTCTCTCCTGCCCACTTCACTCTGCTCCGTTTAGTTGGGGAACCAATCCAGTCTGATTCCTCCCTTTCACCAACTTTTAACATTGGTGCCATCCTCGGTGTGGAATAAAACCCTAATGCCTGACCATTAGGTCCTGCCATGGTCACGCCATCTGGTTCATTGGCCATCCTGACCCTGATCCATCTCTCCCTTTCATAGAATCTCCTGCTCTCTGATTTCACAGAAACAGATCGATTTCCTGATCTCCCTCCTGCTCAATGCCACCCTGGATTCCCTTGCAGATTCCTGTAGCCATTTCTTAAATAAGAGCAGCCATCAGGGGTCTGATGAAGGCCTCTTGGACCTCATTTGACTTTTTCCCTCAGTCTTCACATGTTCATTAATAAATGCACGAGATTAGAGGTGACTACAAGAATATCCCACCCACACGGCAGAGCCTGGCAAGCTACCCGTGTCATATTTAATATGCCAAATACCAGTAACAATTATAGACCTCATTCCCATCACCTGATGGAATGGTTTGAGGCTTTTTATGTTCCTGGAGCAAGCAGGTGCCCTTGGGCTACACTAGCATGTGACAGGACGTATGGAGATTTTACTGGTGCCGGCTCAAGCAAATCGATGATGAACGGGAAGACAAGACAAGTGTGTGTGTGTGTGTGTGTGTGTGTGTGTGTGTGTGACATGCAACACCTCCTGTTGAATCCACAGCTCCAGAGGAATCAGAATATTACCTTGGAGTTGCCAGAGCCAGAAGTCTGGTTGACATCATGATCATGGCCCCTACCTTCCCCATTGCTCACAGTGAATCCATCACCACCTCTCTCGCCTGTCTCCTAAATATCTCTGGAGTCCTCTGGTTTTTAGCAGCCTGCCCTTTTGCCCCTCCTTTGGACTGCATTCCTGTTGCCCCAAGCTCTGTGATTTTTTTTATATTTCTTTACCTTGCACAGTAGCACCGGTCCCTGGACCAATGGTTGAAAACAGCTGTACTAGGTGCTCTATCTGTCTCCTTCTCACCTCTGTTGCCTGCACTGAAGCCAGAGGAGACTTCCTAAAACCCAAGTTGTATTGTTCTTCGGCTTTACATTTTTTCCTACTCCCCATTCCCACCAGATAAAGTCCAACTATGAAATATTATTTCATTTTACTCCCCCCTAAAATAGCTGCCCCTCTCTTCTCTCACATTTTTCTTCTACATTAGGAACAATGTTTTGACATCTTGTAGTCACAGTTTAGATGGCAGTGATCTCAGCTTCTCTCCCGAATTTTGAGACCTCGAATGGATTCTACTAATAGAGATAAGTCTGAGAAAGAAGATAACAAATACTGAATGTTTTTTCACTCCTCTGTGGAAGATAAAGAAACAGAGCAAATGAACTAACAAAATAAAAGCAGACTCTGAGATTCTCAAAACAGAATGGTAGTGTCCAGCGGAAAAGGGAATTGGGAAGAGGGTAAAATGCATAAAGGAGGTCAGTTGTATGGAAGTACATGGAAACTAGACTTTTGTTGATTCTAATGTGTGCAAATGTCAAAATATGACACAACTGAAACCTATTTAATGTCATAAGCCAGTGGCGCCTTAATGATGTTTTTAAAGGAGACCTTTAGGGCCCAGGAGATAGCTCTCAGGTGTGAGGCCGAGTTCAATCCCTGGGACTGCACATCCTCCATCTCCTCCACTCCAGCATTTCTGGGTATGACTCCTATTTAAAAGTTTTAAATCCTGCTTCCTAATGTGCCTTTGAAAACCCAGCCCTGCCTGTCCAAGAGACTGTCTCCATTGTCCTCTTTGTCTAAACCGATGTACTTTGAGACCACATTCCCTTCCACCTGCAGCTCCTTCTGCCTGGGAGCTTTCCTCTGTTCATACCCCGACTTGCTTGTCCTTTAGACCTCAGCTTTGCACTGGGATGCCCTCCTCACCATCAGTGTGAGATCCCCTTTGGAACTCTTCCATAGGAACCTCTATTTTCACCTGTTGCTTATGTGCCCTAAATGCGTGGAACAGCTCGTGGAACATAATTTGCATTTCATGACTGTTAACATGGAACAGAGACCATGAGAATTCACAGTATGGGAAGTGGTTCTATAAATTTTAAGGCATTCATTAATAATTTTGATTCCCAACATCTCATTCAAAGTTTTTATAATCAAACTCTAGCAATGGAACCGTGAATAACCAAGTGATTTGTTTGAGGGAAGAAGATGCCAGCTGTCCTCTACAGAGTCAGCAGATGGTTTTGTCTCTAGACACCTGAACTTTCCCCAAGTTTCCCTCTGATACTGCTGACATCTGTCTGTTTTTTATATGTCTTGGTACAAGAGAAAAGTGCTGCGTTAAAAGGAATAAGAAACAAGATTCATCTTATATAGATTTCCAGTTTGAGGTCACATTCAGAGTTGAAAATCCACTGTTTCTGGGAGGTCTTGTATTTTTTTTTTAAACACAAAATCCCTTGAACTTCAAATAGAGACTCAACTGGAGAGCTCCCTGGTTATTCTTGAGCTCCTGGTCTCACTTTTCTTTAAATGCAGCTCATAATATATACGTCCACTGAGCAGTCAGCTTCCTCTTTGGGAAGTAATAATTCTAGTGAGTCACGGGAATAGTTGAGAGGATAAAGTGAACAAGTCAGATTTGGAGTTGATGAATCAGCCATCACAGCTTGAAGCTGGAAAGATTACTGAACTACATATTTCACATTTTCTTCTCCAAATTGACCATTAAGGATGGCATATTATACAAGTGGGGATTTTACAGCATGTGAGTCAGCTTGTGACAAATTTGTAGGATTTTTACCCCTTCTGTCTCCTGAAACAAGATTTTAATCTGCAGGAATAAGGAGAAAAGAGCACAGGTCTATGGCTTTTTGCTGATGCATTTGAGAAAACACCAGAATGGGTCTGTGCATGTATGTGTGTGTGAGTGTGTGTAAGTGTGTATGAGTGTGTTTGTGTTTATGTGTGTGTGTGTGTGTGTGTGTGTGTGCAGGACTCAGATCAACAAAACTAGGACCAACCCAGAAAGCAAGTTTTATCTACAGATAAAAGCTTTGGGTAATTTTTTTATTTACATTTGATTTAGTGACATGATTTACAGTACTGTTAATCATAATGTTTCAGGCATACCAAGTTGCTTTACCAGTCCCACTCCCGGAGCATCAGAATCCCTCTCACCGACAGGTCTCTTTCTCACCTTCTCTGCCTTCCTCCCACTTCTTAGATACTCAGCTGTGTAGGTTGACTCAGGGTCTACATTCATTGGCCACTTTTCCCTTACTCCCTTACAGAGAGAAATCACTCTGTATTTGTTGTTTTCCTTTGACCCAAGATGTCATCTTTTCTTATCGCCAAGTGGTATTCCATAGAGTGTATATGTATCACAGTGTCTTTATGTAATTTTAAAGTACACAAAGGACACTTAAAATGTTTCCAGATCTTGGAAATAGCACCTGCGATGAATGTAGGCGTGCAAACATCTTTTTGAACTAACACTAAATTTAGAATTCTTGGGGTAGATACCAAGATGTGGAATCACTGGGACTACTTTTACAGCATTTGGTAATTTAGTTCTTAAATTTTTAAGACATCTTGAACAACTTCACACTTCTTTTTGCTTTTTTTTCTCATTTTTTTTCCTGCAAAAAATTGTGTATTACTTAGACCTTAAAAAAAATTTTAAAGTGTTGGATGAAATACTAAGGAGAGGAAAACCTATTAAAATGTGATTAAATGGTGGGACCGGAGCGATAGCACAGCGTGTAGGGCTTTTACCTTGCACGCTGGTCGACCCAGGTTCGATCCTCGGCATCCCATATGGTTCCCTGAGCAACTCCAGGAGTAATTCTAGAGCAAAAAGAGTCAGGAAGTAACCCCTGAGCGTCTCCGGTGTGACCCAAAAAGAAAAAAAAAAAGATGTGATTAAATGGGGCCAGAGTGATAGCCCAGCGGGTAGGGCGTTTGCCTTGCACGTGGCCGGCTCATGCCAGCCTGGGTTCGATCCCGGCATCCCATATGGTCCCCGAGCACCGCCAGGAGTAATTTCTGAGTGCAGAGCCAGGAGTAGCCCCTGAGTATTGCCGGGTGTAACTCAAAAAAGCAAAAAAAAAAAAAAAAAAAAGATGTGATCAGAATCCTTTAAGTGAAGAGTACTGATAGACTTTAGGTGTGTGTTTGTATGTGTGTGGAGGAGGAGGGAGGGAACAGGTAAGGGGGAGAGACCCAAAAGTGTTCCAGAGTTCTGCCTGGCTGTGCTCATGGGACCATGCAGTGCTGGGTGGTCCATGCAGCCTAGGACCCTCACATGCAGAGAGAATACCCAGCCTGATGGACTAACTCTCGTTGGCCCTAGAGAATAGGACTTCAATGTAAGCAGGCAGGAGAAAGAGGAGAAGAAAGTCAGGAGAGGTCATAGTCAGGACTTGGTCACCTCATGGACTAATTGAACAGATACGTGGGAAGGAAAAGAGGACAGGCCCCAAGCGAGGAAACAGGCACCTCCCAGCAAATAGCCCAGGCCCTCGGCTGGAATCTGGGGACATTTTGTCATAGAAAGACAATGTAGTGAACAAGCAGTTGATACACCTGGGAGACATCCCACCTGGTTTTCTCCTCTATCTTTGCTTAATGCATAAACAGCCAGTTACTTGAGCTCTCTTGTGCTTCAGATTCTCCCACTGAATTTTGAAACAATATTATTATCTACCTCACAAGGCAGTCATAAATTTAAATGAAGTTCCAGGGAGATAGCTCTTAAGTATAACATGGCCCTGAGTTTAGTCACCCGGACTGCCTAACCATACCCTACCCAAGCTCACTAGATGTAGGTCTGATAGTCCCCAGCATTTCAGATGTGTTCCCTATTTTTAAAAGAAAGCAAAGTGAAAGAATGGTTTGGTGAGCTAGTGACATTGGTTGAGGAGTGTGTGCTTTGCATGCAGAGGGCCCATGTTTGATCCCTAACACCCCTGGGGACCACTCCTGCACACAGATTCAGGTGTGGCCCAAAAGCCAAAACTTAAGTGGAAGAAAGAATTAAATAAGCTACTTCGTAAAGTACTTAGCACATTGCCTGACATCTTTATCTCTCTGTAGTGACTGATAAAAATTAAAAATAGAGTCTGTGTGTTTAAGCAGCCTCTACAAGTGCCTCATCCTGTGCCAGGCAGGTACATTATAAGCACCGTCCATACAGCTGTCTGTTAGATATGATATGAAGTCTTTTTCTAATTATTAGACTACACCCATGAGTTAATCAGACTGAAGATGGTTTTATTTCCTTTGTGTGGATAAAGAGAATAATTTGTTTGAAGGTTTTGGGTTTGAGTTTTTGTTTGGGGGCCATACCCTGTGATGCTCAGGTATTACTCCTGGCTCTGCATTCAGAGATCACCCCTTTTTTTAAATTTTATTATACCACCATTAGATATACAATTATAAGATGTTCATGTTTGAATTTTGGTTCTACAGTGTTCCAACACACCTCGCTCCACCCCTGCCCATCTCTATCACCAATGTCCCCACCTCCCTCCCCATCCCCCAACCTGCCTCCATGGCAGATTCTTTATTTCCTTTCTCTTTCTCTCTCTCATTCTGCTTCCCTTTCTTACACATTGTAGATTGTAATATATTCTAGAACATGATTGATTCCACTAGTTTGATGTACCAGATCCGGACCACGAAAATGGCTGCTATTATGGTTAGCGAGTCTCATCCAGCTGCTTCCGAGGCCCTACAGAGGTGATAGGCCCACTCCCAATACCCATCTTGCCTCCTGGGAGCCTCATGGTCAGCTGAGCTAGGGGATAAGCCGGATGGCAGCTCTACCCTGTGTGTCTGAGTCTCTGCAAGAGATCACTCCTGATGGTGCTCAGGAACATATGGAATGCCAAGGATTGAACCCTGTCAGCTGTATGCAAGGCAAATGTCCTACCTACTTACTATCACTTGGCCCTGTTTGAAGTTTTTAGATAACAAATTTACAAAGAAATGTAGGTATGAAATGATTTCATCAAATAGGAACTGCCTATTATTTTAAAAAATTCTAGCGACTTCCATCTTTTGTACCTACAGGTGATGGATGATGTGAGAAGTATCAGTTAAACAAATAAAACTAAAAATATTGATAAGTGCTCTGGCTTGAGTGGGGATGAGAAAGGAGTAGATTGTTTAAAACTCAGAAAATGTATAAGGCCACTTACTTTTGGTATCTTGCATCAAATTTTGCATCAAAAAAAAAACTTGCATCAAAATTGATAAGGACCGTCTAAGGGAAGAGGTTAAGTTTTGCATCATGCATTTTCCCAAAAGGCCCTGAGAGTTGTCCTGTCCACACTGAATGTAATAGCTAGCAGATGCAGGCACACTGTATTTAGAATTTATTGTTCTCTGACTTATAGAAAGTCGAGATGAAAGTAGTCTACTGAGATGACAGTGTGTTTTCAGACACATTCTTTCACTTTTTGTGCTACCTTAAGATTGGTAGCTAGAAATAGAAAACAAAGTGTGTTTGCTTTGGTAACAAAACTTCTTGCTGTTTCACCTAGAGGTATGGAGGAGTTGTCTGCATTTGGCTAGAGCTAGAGCTGTTGAAACATCATCTTGAAGGCCATCAGCCCTAGGCATTGTGGAAAGAAAGTGACTATCAGAGTGAGAACAGGATGAGACCACCATACACTTATAATTAAAGCAATTAATCTTACTAAAATTTATTGAATTTTTTTTTTTTTTTTTTTTTTGGGTCACACCCCGCGATGCTCAGGAATTACTCCTGGCTCTGCACTCAGGAATTACTCCTGGCAGTGCTGGGGGACCATATGGGATGCCATGGATCGAACCCGGCCGGCATGGGCCGGCGCGCAAGGCAAACGCCCTACCCTCTGGGCTATTGCTCCGGCCCCATTTTATTGAAATTTTACTATGTGATATTAGTAGTATTTCTCCTTTAAGCCTTTCAACATCCTGAGAAACTGATATCACTACTTCCCCACTGCACCCCATTTTACATATTAAAAATGAGGCTGAGCAAAGTAAAGAATCTTGATCAAGGCTCTGACTATTGCTGAAACGAAGTTGCCATATGGCCACTTCCCTTATGAAAACCTCCTCTAGTATATGCTATTTTAATTTTAAATAAATCAGAGAGAAAGCTTGTAAAGAAGAATTATGTAAGTTCCTGGTAAATGACCATTTGATTCTGTAGGTGCAGGAGGCTTGGGTGCTATTATCTAATTCCCAGGAACATACTGAATGAAGTAAATGCACAAAAGACTGGCTTTCACTACTACATGAGGTGAACAAGGCCTGAGTCACTGCAATTAAGATAAAAATAAAGCTCTTTTGGTGCTTTTACTAAATAAAGAACAAGGTACCTGCTGATCTGATTAATGTTCAGTTCAGCCTTTTTCAAAAAGCCACCCTTGCACTGAGTGTATTAAGAGTTCTTGGTAAGAAAGCTGAATGGCGATTGTATATATGTGAAGGGGTTCTCTGTTACTCCCCACAACCCTGTGCATTTTATTTCATCATAGCAACAGCAAACAACCTTTTGCTGATAGTTCCTGCATTGCCTTAGAAATATTGCTAGGCCATAACATAATGTCAGTCTCACAATAATGCCTTCAAAATG
>JAJIBD010026827.1:0-26842 GCA_021461705.1 Cryptotis parvus
CCCCTGCTTTGTGCTTAGGGATCACTTCTGGCAGTGTTTGGGGGACAAAGTTTGTTCTAGGGATCAAACCTTGGCCAGCTACAGTCAAGCCAAGCACCCTCCCCACTGTATTATCTCTCTTGTCCCACTAAGATATTTCTGAATATTTAAATAATGGCTGAGCATTCTTGATGTTAAATGCTTGTGTATATCGTTAGTTTTTCTAAAAAAGACGAATTCTCTGGATGTAAACATTTTGAAAGCTTTTTGGCATATTCAATGTATTTTTGTTAGCATACATTAATTCATCTGAAATATGCTTTACAATTCTGGACAGGAATATATAACATTACAGGTTTATTCTTTTGCCTCTTTTCTCTAACCAACAAAATATTCTTTTAGTTCAATTAAGAGATTCACAACTATTCTCTTCTCAGTGTCAATAGGAAGGGCTTTTAAGACTTTCTGAAGAAAAAAATATCCTTTCTTATTACTTTGAAGCTAGAGCTGGATTGTACAAAAATATGAAACCTGTGATACTTCTTGTGTACCCTCTGGTAATAGTATCTCTAGTTATCATCCTACATTTCCATCTTGAAACTCAGTATTTTGTGTACTTTACGGCTTACCAGTTTGACCTTCAGCTGCAGTGAAAACTCCAGCAATCCTCTTGACCATCTCCTCACTTTCCATTCTTACTTCTTGGACTTGAGTGTTATTTTTCTATAAAACACACAAAAATAAATCCTTACATTATATATATATATATATATATATATATATATATATATATATAAACAGTGCATTTCAAATATCTGCTAGTGATTTCTCCTTGGTATTGGAATAAATTTCAACCCCTTACATTGAGACAGAATCACAGAAGATCAAGCCCTTGGTCTTGTGTCATTCTTCTCTGCCTAACAAGCTCTAATCCTATTATACATTCTTCAGGCCCAAGGGTCTTCTGACACTAGAATCCTATGCATGAACTGTTCCCTTTACTTAAAATGCTTTCGTGCTCCTTATCATTCAGCACACAGTTCAAATGACATCTCACAGACCTTTCCTGACCATTCAATCTTAAAATGCCTCTTACTCATTCTTTCACAAATCACCCAATTTAAGCCTTTATAGTTCACTTGCTCTTTTCTGATATTAAGTAATATCAAGGACCTTAACTATGTAATTCTCTGCCAAATCCCTAAGAATTCAAACCTAAAACATACAAGGTACTCAAATATATTTACTGTAAATTTTGCTGAATAGATTACAAAGAAATTCTTATTATAGCCTGCTTAAGACTATCAGTATAACAAATGCTAAAAAGACAATACTGTACTTAAATTAAGGAGAACCTCTGTGAGAGGAATATGTATTATACAACTAATCTTAGGAAACTAGTTGTAAGCAAATCTATAGATGGTGTATGGGGTGGAAGGAAACAGATTTAAAGACTTTAAAGTCACTTAGGAAGTTTCTTTTATTGTCCAAAAGGGTTGTAGAGGAATCAGGAGTTAGAACATAAAAAGAGGTAATAAAAAGAAAAAGAGAAAGAGAGAAGGAAGGATGGCGGAAGAGAACAGTGACTTAAAGGTGGGTTTTCAAATGGAAGAAGATATTTGCAAAGTATATATTCAACAACAACAACAACTAATCAACATTGAGAATACATAAGCAATTTGTGCAACTCAATAGAAAGTAAACAATCCAGTTAAAGTGTGGGAACTAATTGAAAATTTCACTAAAGAATATATACACTGGGGCCGGAGCGATAGCCCAGCGGGTAGGGCGTTTGCCTTGCACGCAGCTGGCCCATGCCGCCCGGGTTCGATCCCCGGCATCCCATATGGTCCCCGAGCACTGCCAGGAGTAATTCCTGAGTGCAGAGCCAGGAGTAACCCCTGAGCATTGCCGGGTGTGACCCAAAAAGCAAATAAATAAATAAATAAATAAATAAACAAACAAATAAACAAATAAATAAATAAATAAATAAATAAAGTAAAAAAAAAGAATATATACAGACGACCGATAGACACATGAAAGACGTTCATAATATTGGCTACTTAGCAGTAGCCAAAACCACAATGAGGACCAGAGTGAAATTACAGAGGGTTGCATACAGTCAACACAGATTCAATCTCTGGCACCACATATGATCCCCAGAGCCCAACGAGGAGTGATCTGTAAGCACAGAGCCAGGAGTAAGCTCTCGGTATGTCCAAGTGCGGCCAAAGTCAATAGATATCACCTTTCAAAGAAACCAAAGCCACAAGTATAGGGCATGGATGTGGAGAAAAGAAAACCCTCTTGCAAAACTTGCATGTACCCTTTTGATCATTTTGTGCAGAAAAAATTCTACAAATCAACCAGAAAAACTGAAAAATACCAACATTTGGAAACTAAACAACACATTGTAAGATAATTACTGGGTCATTGAGAAAATCAGAGAGGAAATTTAAAAGCTTCCTAAAAACAAATCATATCTTTGTAAAGAAATAAAACCCACAGTTAGTAGAAAGAAGGTAAAAATACAAATTAGACTAGAAGCAAATGAATTAAACAGAATTTATTTCAGGGATGCAAGGAGGGCACATAAACATAAATTAATTCATTTAATATATGAATAAAGGAAAAGAAAATCATGATTTTTATTGATAGATGAATAAAAAACTGACAAGATTAAACATTTGTGATTTTTTTTTAATTCTTTTTATTTTTAAAATTACAAAAGATATACAATTAAAAAGTTCATATTTGGGTTTTGGTCAAACAGTGTTGCAGCACCCATCCCGCCACCAGTGCCCATCTCCCACCACCAACGTCCCGGTTCCCTCCCCCTCCCCAGCCCTGACATTTGTGATTTTTAAAACTCTTAGCAAACTAAGGATATAAAAATCAGAATTCAGTACAGTAAATACAATTTACAACCAAAAAAAATAATTCAGTATAGTAAAGCCAATTTACAACTAAATGTGATGGTAAAAGAACTGAAAACTTTTACTGAAATATTTGGCACAAGACAAGATTGCCAATTCTTGTGATTATAATCGTACATAGTATTGGAGTTCCTACCGACAACAACTAAGCAAGTAAAAGAAATAAAAGGAAATTTAAAAAGAAGTCAAGCTATCAATATTAAATTCTACTAAAAATACTGAGAAATAATAAATCAATACAGACAAGAGATAGGCTACAAAATGCACAAGAATCTGAAGAGTATGCAAAATATTAAAATAACCAGAGGGAAAGAAATTTAAAGTCCCATTTATAATATCTCCTAAAAGAATAAAATATACAAACATCAACAGAGGAAGTGAAAGACATGAATTGTGCACTATGTTACTATTTAAAAAAGATTCAAGAATTTGAGCAGTATTATATAGTCATGGATTGGAAGAATTAATATTACTAATGAGCCTATCAAATGTAATCCCTATCAAAATTCTAATGGCATTCAAAAATATAGGAGAAACATTGCTAATACTTGTAGGGAATCACAGACCCTCTGAATTGTCAAAGAAATACTTAGAAAAGAAATAGATGGTGACATTACAGTCCCTGACTTCAAACTATACAAAAGTTTTAGTTATGAAAACTGTGAAGTTGGAATAAAAGTAAACACTCAAACCCACTGTAATAGAATTTAAATCTGAGAGGGGTGGAAAGACAGTACAGCAGGTAAAATGCTTGGATTACATGGGGTTTACCTGGGCGTGATTTTTGACAACCCACAGGGCCTCTGGAGCTCCATCAGGAGTGATCCATAAATTGAAAGGAAAGTCCTGAGAACAGCCAGATGTGGCAAGCCCCACCCCCCAAAAAAGCTTCAGATATAGTGACAATTAATTGCAACAAAAAGATAGTATCAGAAAATAGAAATGCAATATGTCTTCAACAAATGGTGATGGGAACATGAAATTGTAGGGTCAGAGAGATCAAATGAATGGAGCACACGCCTGCCACACAGAAGCCCCAGGTTCAGTTGCTGTCACTGCATAGTACTCTGACCTCTGTTACATGTAGCCATACTGCTCGCCACCATTCACTGGATCCAATCAGCAATATATTCCCAAGAAATGAACCATATTACCCACACTGTTGGGTTGACTATCACCAGGTATAGCCCTGAACCCCTGAACCTTTAAGAGGTAATCCACCCCAAAAAAACTAGAATGAAATGCAGAGTTAATTCAAACTTGATTAAAGACTTAGACATTAGATCCAAATACATAAAAACTATAAAAGAAAATACAGGCAAAATATTACCTGATTTGTACTTTAGTGATATCTTTACCACCAAAGTAATTATTGGTGATTCAACTTCATTGGAAAGGAAACCCAAAGCAACTGCAAACAAATGGAATTACATCAAATTTAAAATCTTCTGTACTAATAACGGAACCATCATTAAAACAAAAAATACACCATTCAGTGGGAGAACTTATTCACATATCAAAAATCTAATGAAGGATGCTAGCCTATATATATATATACATATATATAGGCTATATATATATATATATATATATATATATATATATATATCACTTGATCACTTGAATCCCGTTTTTCATCGATTTGCTCGAGCGGGCACGAGTAACATTTCCATTGGACCCTATCACGTGCCAATGTAGCCCAATGGCATCTGGTTGATTCAGGAATATGAAGAGCCTCAAACTTCAGGGTCTTGACAAGGAAGTCTGACCATCTTGTAGGTGGGCGGCCACGTAATCTTTTGACATCCCGTGGGATCCAGTCGGTAACAACTCTAGTCCAGTGGTCGTCTCCAAATCGCATTACATATCCAGCCCATCTGATTTTCGATGTCTTGGCAAACTAGACAGAATCCCTGATTCTGGAATAGCGATGGAGGTCAAACTCCGATTCCTTCTCTCACTTGAGTGAGGCATGATATTCCAAGCATAGTCTTTCGATTCCTCTCTGGGAGACCAGAATAGCATTCCCATCCTGCTTTGTAGGGGCCCAGGTCTCTGAGGCTTATGTTAATGCAGAGAGAATGGTGGAGTCAAAGAGATGTGCCCGGAGCCGGAGGTTCTTTGTCCTTTTAGCTATTTCTTTGATGCTTTTGAAGGCATTCCATGCTGCTCTCTTCCTCCTGTGCAGCTCAGGTTTTAGGTCATTCATCATGTTGACTTCTCGACCTAGGTACACATAACTGCTGCATTCAGAGATGTTTGTTCCATTGAGAGTGAATGGGGCCTCTGGAACTAGTTCATTTTTCATAAACATAGTTTTCTTTAGATTCAGCTGTAGACCAATCTTTCCACATTCTCAGTCGAAGTTAGCCAGCATTTGTGCCGCTTGGCTAATGTTTGGTGTTATTAGAATGATGTCATCAGCAAAGCGGAGATGGTGAAGTTGCCGACCATCTATCTTCACTCCCATTCCTTCCCATTCTAATTGTCGCATGATGTTCTCGAGGGTGCCTGTCTTCCAGAAAGGCAATGGAGAAGATTATCCAGGACTTCTACTCAAATCTCTTTGATAGCCACATCCACCTGCCCACATACCAAATTCCACAGGATGGATATGTCATTCCCAATGATCTCCCTTCTGAAATCTGACATGCCATCTCATCGGTAAAGAAGGGAACGGCACCAGGCCCAGACAAAGTCAGACCCGATCTTGATTATTGGGTTTGAACACCCTGTTTGGCTAGGGCTTCGATGACCGCTTTCTTTACATCAATGAACGTGAGACAGAGCGGCATCTTGTACTCCCTACAAACCTCAATGAGCTTGGTTATAGTGTGGATATGGTCGATTGTGCTGAATCCTTTCTGGAAGCCAGCTTGCTCGCATGGTTGTCCTTCATCTAGTGTTCTGCCAATCCTGTTCAGGATGAACAATTCAACTCAACTCAATAACAATATGTATATATAAAGAATTTTAAAAACTCAGCAACAAAAAATGCCACCCCAATAAAACAAGAAAAGAATAGCTAACACATTAAAAACAGGCAAAAAGATACACATGACAACCCTTTAATGTATATTCAGTAATCCAAAATCTGGAAGGGAAGGCAAAGAGATAGAGATAGAGAGAAAGGGAAAGAAATAAAGAACCTGCCATGGAGGTGGGTTGGGGGAGGGGGTGGGAACCGGAGACATTGGTGGTGGGAGATGGGAACTGGTGGAGGGATGGGTGCTGGAACACTGTATGAGCAAAACCCAAATATGAACTTCGTAATTGTATATCTCACGGTGGTATAATAAAATACTTAAAAAAAAGAATAGCTAGCAGACATGTATGCATAGGTGGTCAATTGTATATAAAAATGTTCATCATGTCTACTTATGTGAGATATGCAAACCAAAATGATGAGATATCATTTCACAGGAGAAAGCATAACCTATATGAAAATAAAAAGTGTGAGTGAGGCTATGGAAAGAAAGAAACCTTATTCACCATTGGTAAAAATATAAACTGGTTCAGCCTTTATGGAGGGAAAAATATGGAGATTTTTCTAAAAAATTAAAAACCGAACTATCATATCACAGATGACTTTTAACCTCTCATTTCCTTTTTTCTTATTTATCACATCTTTATTGGCCAGGGTGGTCTGTGTTCCTGGTTCCATCTAGTCCCTCAGTGGGACCCTCCTTGCCTGGGTGTTAATTAAAATCAATCTATAGGCAAGTGAGGTATCACTGCATCACTGTCTTCCCATTCATCATCGATTTTCTCAAGCGGGCACCAGTAACATCTCCATATGACCTGTCTCATGCAAGTAGAACCCAACGGCACCTGCTTGCTCCAGGAACATAAAGAGCCTCAAACCATTCCATTAGGTCATGGGAATGAGGTCTATAATTGTTACTGGTATCTGGCATATCAAATACGACATGGGTAGCTTGCCAGGCTCTGCCGTGCGGGTAGTATACTCTTGTAGTCATCTCAAAATCCAGCATTTATTGATGAACCGCGTGGCCGCAAGTGGCCGTGCGAGCCAGGCTGTGATAGGCTGGTCTGCTGGGTGGAGTTCTGATGAGGGGGAAGTCTGGATGTGGAAAATGGAGGTCCTCATGGAGTGGTGGGTCGTCTGGTTTGTTGTGAGGCTCTGCTGGGGTGGCGGGCCAGGGCTAGAATCTGTCATCCCTCCCGGGCACCTCATGAGCATCTGGGCACAGTGAGAGCCAGTAGCAGCTCTGCCCCATGTCTGTCTAAAGAGAGGTATTTAGTTAATAAATATGGAGCAAGCAAGAACAGCAAATTAGCTTTAACTGTCTTCATATATCTGTACAATGCATCTCCAAAACAAGAGCCGCACAAAGGATATAAAGCAAAGAGAAAAGCAACATTTTAGCAAACTGCTTAGCTTAGCTGGGAATTTTACACCTGCTGAGAAGGTAGAGGACTGTACATAAAAGGAACCCCACACTACCTCACTGAGATCTCTTATTATAGATTGAGTTTGCATTTTCCTAATGATTAATCAGCTTAACATCTCTTATTGTACTTTTTGGCTATCCCATTCTTCAGAATACATTCTTCACAGTAGCAAAATTAGTCTTTAACCTATACCAGATTTCAGTGATCTCTTTACATAAACCTTTATAAATCCATCCCTTTACTTTAGACTAAATTTCAACTCCTTTCCATAATTTAAGAGGCTCTGCATGATGTTATAATGCAGCATTTTATTAACATGCATTTTTCATTTTTTAAGTATGTTTAGTTCTTCATTTAGAAAGGCAGAAATAATGTCTGCCACTGAATCCCAGTGTCTAGAATAATGCTTAGCATATGGTGAAATAAATGACCATCAAAGGCATGACTAATTACAAAATAAAAAATGAATAATTCCCTCAAAAATACAATGAACTATAAAGTAAGTGAATGAAAAGTGGCAAAAAGTGTGGCTTTTATTTAGAAAAAGTTACAATGGTTTGTTAACTTTTCTCATAAAAATGGTACACTAGCTGATCTAGAATTAAAGAATATAATTAAAGTAGACATATTTATTGCAGTAAAGTTTTTCAATCACAATCTCTAAAGAGTATTTTCTACTGTCAAAATGTTTTTACCCACCACAACTTGTATCTCTGTGCTATATTTGTCACTCGGCAACATTAAAAAAAAAGAAAATAAATTGGTTAGACAATAGGCCTATTACTATTATGCAGATTCATAATGCAGGCTTTGTTGAATAGATTTGTATTGATGTGTTTGTTCTGCTTCTGTTACAAATACATGTCTAACAACTGAGCGAAAGTGTAAGCAGCTCCACTGTGAGCCTCCGTCTTAACACATTTTATGTATATTGTGATTCTTCCATAAGCCAGCATTTGTTCAATAAAGCATAAAGTCATTTTAAATTATGTTACATTTAAGTTTTATGGGGGGTTTTAGGATGCTATTGCCACACCCTGAGAAATTTGTTTGAAGTAATTGGAAGCTAATAGAGAAAAAAATTGTTCTTGCCATATGTTACTGAAAAATCAATTTCATGGCCTGTGATTTGTCACATGGAAAGCCCTTTGTCTTTCTACATGTATGACTTTGAGAACTAAAACAACATAAAAGAGGGAGTAGTCCCCCTAAGCCTCACTGACTTAGACTTGGAGTATGTTGGTTTATAATTATTAAAGCTTAAAGCAGAGTACTCTGACTTCAAGCCTTTCACTTCTTCACACCTTGCTGTGACAAGCATAGTCCAGGACACACTTCATCTCTTCCTCAGTGGGGCACAGCCACCACACTGACTCCACTTCCACTCATGCTGCTCTCTGACCCCACACCCAGCAAATGGGACCATGTTGGTCCATGTCACTGGATGAAGGCATAAATGAGTGAATAAGGAGACAAAGTAAAAATTCTAACAGCATTTGCATGTAAACAAAGCCCTTGTTTGTATCCTCAAACTTTGATGAAAATTGGTGGAATTTATTAATACTGTTCTATTTTGTAGATAAAACAGAAGATAGGCCTTGGAATGATGTGTTCAGGACATCACAGCTAATTTGGGGGCAATAAGAGCCAACAACTAACTTGGAATAACAAATTTCCTGTTCTTGGATTTTCCACCCCCTCTCCCTAATGTTGTGTTTCAGATTCCTGTTCTGTGTTATTTACACAGTCCTACTTATCGTATGACTTCACCCATATACACATGAGTACACAAATGGACCACTCACTAATATTCACCACACATGCACACATTCACACCCATTCAAGAGAAATCTAGGGTGAGTAGACTATTTCCCCAAATTGGGAGCACTTTCAGTTTTTGTCTTTCAAGAAAAGCTATTGCTTGAAAACCTGTGATAGCAAAACTGCACAAGTGGGAGATTATTTCATTTCCAAGATAGAACAAATCATGCTGTCTGCACAGCCACCTTCAAATAATCTCGCAGTCTCTCACAATATGCACACATCTCAAGTTATAAGGAAAAACCACTGAGATAAGAAGCCCATGGTATGATAACCTCTAAATGTATATTGCAAGTCACAATGTGTAAGAAAAGGGAGGGAGGGAGAAAGAGAGAGAGAAGAGAAGCAAGGTGCCTGCCATAAAAGCAGGCTGGTGGGGGGGGGGGAGGGAATCAGGGGACACTGGTGGTGGGAAATGGGCACTGCTGGAGGGCTTGGTGTTGGAACACTGTATGACTGGAACCAAAACATGAACATATTTGTAATTCTATATCTCTTAGTGGTATAATAAAAATATTTTTTAAAAAAGAAGCCCATGCTATACTTTTTTAAAGCAGTACCTAAAATGAATCAGTTAATTGTATCTAGAAAATGGTAAATATTAAAATGCTTCGTGACAAAGCTCCCATTCACAATTAATGATCCCATTCCCTATTGTGCCACAGAAAATCAAATACCTAGGAATCAGCTTAACTAAGAATGTAAAGGACCTGTACAAAAAAAAACTACAGAACATTGCTTCAAGAAACAAAAGAGGACATGAGGAAATGGAACCACATTCCCTGCTCATGGATTGGAAGAATCAACGTTGTCAAAATGGTAATACTCCCTAGATCTTTAAGCAGATTCAATGTGATCCCTATAAGGATACCCATGACATTTTTCTAAAAAATTGACCAAACACTCCTGTAATTTGTATAGAATAACAAGAAGGGAAGCATCACCTTTCCTAACTTCAAACTGTATGGCAAAGTGGTAGTAATTAAAACAGCATGGTATTGGAATAAAACAAACCTGTGGAACTATGGAATAGAGTTGAGTATCCTGACACCCATCCTCAAATACATGATCATATAATCTTTGATAAAGGAGCAAAAAGTACATAATGGAGCAAGGAAAGCTTCTTCAACAAGTGGTGCTTGGAAAACACGCCAAAATATTGGCATGGATGTAGGGAGAATGAGACTATCATCCACTGTTGGTGGGAATATCGACTGGTGCAGCCTTTTTGGAAAACAATATGGACATTCCTCCAAAAACTAAAAATTGAACTCCCGTTCGACTGGTGTTGAAATATTCTATGACTAAAATACAACCATGAGCAACTCTGTAACTGTATCGCATGCTGATTCACTTGTATCACTTGTTCATCGATTTGCTCAAGCGGGCACCAGTAACGTCTCTATCGCTGGGAATGAGGTCCATTATTGTTACTGTTTTTGGCATATCAAATACACCATGGGTACTTGCCAGGCTCTGCTGTGCTTTGGGTTCATCCCAGGGGACCCAGTCTTTCTCTGTAAGACCATCAACCATCTAGGGCCCACAAACAGAGCCCTGGTTGTAGACAAACCTCTCTCCTGTCTGCCACCTGCCAATTCAGCTGGGCACTGTAACCACACCTGCAACACCTCAAGGTGCATGTGGCAGGATGGTGATCTCATTCTTTTAAAAAAAATTTTAATTGAATCACCATACTAGCGTATGTATGTAATGTTAGTATGGTGATTCAATTAAAAATTTTAAAGAATGAGACCATTATAATTATAAAAAGAAAAAGAAAAAAAGAAAAATTTGTTCAAGAGAAGCAAGCAGCATAGTACCTAGTCAGAGCTAGTAAATACAAGAGATAAAAAATGATATTTAAAAGTTTCTTGAAACTTTTGCGAGGTTACATTTTTTTACTCTTTAGAGGATTTGAACTATTTAAAATGAGGCTTCACAATGGAATACTACTCCATTAAAAGAAAAGATAAAATCATGCAATTTGATGCTACATGAAAGAACTAGAGGGTATCCCACTGAATGTAGTCAGAAGGAGAGGAACAGATACAGAATGATTTATCTAATCAGTAAGATATAAAGAAATATAGTGAATGAATAACAGATGCTCAAAAACTGCATACTATGCTGGCTGGTCTAGAGAACAGAGCTTGGGGGAAGGATGGGGATAGAAGGACCTAGGGGCGGAGCGAAGCCCAGCGGAGGGCTTGCACGCGGCCCATGCCGGGCGATCCCGGATCCCAAGGCCCCGAGCACCGCAGGGATTCCTGAGCGAGCCGATAACCCTGAGCATAGCCAGTGTGACCCAAAGCAAAAAAAAAAAAGAAAGGGACCTAGGACAGTGGTATAGGAAAGCTGCCATTCTGGTGGTATTAGTTATATTGTATGCAAAAAACATTGTGTTAAGTTTCTTAAATCACTGATGCCTCAATAAAATTTGGAAGAAAAAATTGTTTGATAAAGTTCCTACTTCAAGTTCTACTTAACCCTAAGAGGTAAAGAACTAATTAAGGATAATCATAGCTTCCGCATCCAGCTCCATACTTCTTCTCTCAGAAGGTAAAAACTCTTCAAAGGAAGCAAAGAAAATCTATACATGTCTAAGTCCAGTGAATAAGGACTAGTTTATAAGCCAGAAATCAGAAACTGTACTTTCAAATGCCCTTACCCTGATTCATTTCATGACGTTTATATCTATAGAGGCTGAAGTGCATGATGTAACTATAGAAATTTATTTTTAAATATTTTAGTGTGATATTTACATTTATTTATCTGAATTATGGCCAGAGATTACTTGCACCTCTGGGAGTCACAGAGAGGAGAGCAGTCAGTATTGCAGTCAGCTCATGCGGGTCATAAAGAATTTGAACTTGTGACCATATGCTTGCAATGCAGACTTTCTATGCATTTCCCTATTGTTCCAGCCCCATTTTTCAGTTTTTAAAAAGGAGGAAGAAAGTATACCATTTAAGAGAGAAAGGAAAAAGGGTGGGAGAAGAGAGGCAGAAAGGGGTAGAGGAGGAAAGGGGAGAGAGCAAGAAAAGAAGGGAAGAGAAGGAAGAGGAGAGGGAAAGGAGAGGGAGAGGAGAGGAGAAAAGGAGGGAAGAAAGGATAGAAAGGGAAAAGAATAAAGAAGACAGAAGGTAAGAAGTTAAGTTTTGCAACAATACTTTAACACAAAAACATTTCTAGAAACTGATGTAAATTGAGGCTGAAAGTCTGTCTTTTATCTTCATGGGAATGCAAGAACTTAGAAACTGAAAAAAAAAGTATTATTTTGTAATCTTGTTGGACCTTGTCTATTGCGTCCCTACAACCTCACCTCTGATTTTGATGATTTATACCTTGATCATGTAGAAATGTTGAAGTGAAAAATCAAGGTCATTTTTCACTTATCTTATTCTATCCTGTAAAGAGGACTTAATGTATTTTTGTTTTATGTGTGATTTGCCTAGATTTTTTGTCATTACAAATCTGTTTTCCTTTAAATGAAAACCATCTGATTCTTGTTTTTACTTGTCATAAATCTGAATTTGTACTATATTTTATCTGGTTTTCACAAAAAATGGGCTATAAACCAAGAAAAATACGAAGGGAAGAATGAGAAGATAAAATTATTGGACAAAAACTACACAGAAGATGAAACAACTAATGATATAATGGAAATAAAATGTGTCATCCCAACAAATAAGAAACAATCTAACAACTAACTTTGAATGAGAAAAGGCTTTCTTAATAAAACTATAGAAATATTTGCATCTACCTTTAGGTTACTGCAACCCAGAAAGAGGAAAGATAACCTTGGCATTCTATCAACTATATTTTATATTCTCTAATTAAAGATTTTTTCCCACAGCTCTCCATTTACTTTCTGGTTACAAAAGAGAGCAGTTTTTTATGAAGTTAAATGCACCAACTCTCAAACTTCTAACCCCTAATGCAGAATTTTTTCCTGAATCAACACTCAACCAAATTTTGTTTTTACCACCCTTGTAACTGATGTTATGAAAAATAATGTCCTTTCAAACTTGAGTCTGAGCTCATCCAATACTCTAGGGAAAGAATTAGGAAAATCAGAATAAATTAACCAGAGATATACCAACACTTGTCAAGTCATGGGTGGGGTATTACTCAAAGTGGTACAGCACAGGCCCGTCATGTGAAAGGAACTGCTGGCAACTGCCCTGTACAACTAATAAGTAAATAATAAACTTAAGTAAATAGTTGCGATTTAAAACAAATAGCTATTTATACTAAGATATTAGATATTTAAATAGAACTTATTTAATTCAATTCCATATGCACTTTCATATGTACCTATATGTTGCCAATTATTTTTCTCTGAAATCATAAAACTACCTCTCTTTGAGGTAGTTTCAGACACAGACTCTACTGTGATTCAGGCTGCATGGCCCTAATGCCTGGATACTCCCACAGGTGGGCGTGATTTTGAGAGGACAGTCGATGACAGATACCAGTTAATTTTCTCCACCAAATCCTATACAGGGAAAGAAGAGACCACTACCCACTAAGTTGTCTCCAGGAGTGAGGGGAGACCCTAATATGTATTATAAAGGACCACCTCCAATAAAATACAGAAGGAAATGAGAGTAGAAATTTTAAAAAACTACAAACAGAAATGGCATTAATAAAAAATTTGATACCCACAACTCAATGGGTACCCTGAACAGTAGAGTAACAACAGCTAAAGACATAATAAGCAACTTGAGGGTGAGATGCAGAAACCTCCAGACAAGAGCAAAATGACTTCAAAATAACTCAAGGGCAGAACAAAGAACTGTGATATGAATTCAAGAAGAGCAAGAACAATGTAGGAATCTCATAGTCCCAAAGGAACAGGGAGGCAACCCTAATGAGTTCACTTCACTTGATCACTTGAATTCCGTTATTCATCGATTTGCTAGAGTGGGCGCCAGTAACATTTCCATTGGACCCTATCACATGCCAATGTAGCCCAATGGCATCTGGTTGATTCAGGAATATGAAGAGCCTCAAACCGTTCCTTCAGGGTCTTGACAAGGAAGTTTGACCATCTTGTAGGTGACGGTCACGTGATCTTTTGACATCCTGTGGTATCCAGTCGGTAACAGCTCTAGTCCAGCGGTCATCTCCAAATTGCATTACATGCCCAGCCCATCTGATTTTCAATGCCTTGGCAAATGAGACAGCATCCCTGATTCTGGAATAGCGATGGAGGTCGGAATTCTGGATTCCTTCTCTCACTTGAGTGAGGCATGATATTCCAGGCATAGTCTTTCGATTCCTCTCTGTGATACCCAAATGAAACCGTCAGGACTGATGACAATGGTGGAATATGTTTTTGTTTTTTTTTTTTTTTTTTGCTTTTTGGGTCACACCGGCGATGCTCAGGGGTTACTCCTGGCTCTGCACTCAGGAATTACTCCTGGCGGTGCTCGGGTGACCATATGAGATGCCGGGGGATTGAACCCGGGCCGGCATGGGCTGGCCGCATGCAAGGCAAACGCCCTACCGCTGGGCTATCGCTCCGGCCCTGGAATATGGTTTTAAACCTTAACAAAATGGAGGTTTCACCAAAAATACTTTACCCAGCTAGACTCTCAGATTTGAAGGAATGAGACGCAAATTCATGGACAAAGAAAAACCACACAAACACAACAATCCTCTAAAGAAAGATGGTACAAAACCCCATGAAGACAATCTCTTGCAATGCCAATGGACGAAATGCACCAATTAAGGGACACAGGATAGGAAAGTGAATTTGAAAATTGAATCCAACATTCTGCTGCCTACAAGAAACACATATGAATAGTCAGAGCAAGCACAGACTCAAAGTCAAAGGTGGGAAAACAATTCTTTTAAGCAAACAACTCCTTCAAAAAAGGTTACAAAAGAAAGCAAAGACCATTTCTTAAAAATCAAGTGATACATATAACAGGAAGAAATTGCACTCCTAAACATATATCCAATGAAGAGTCAGCAAAATACGTGAAACAACTGCCATAGACTTCAAGGAGGACAGTGGTAGCAACACAACAGTAGTTAGAGACTTCAACACTGCCTTCTCACCCCTTGATAAATCAATGAGGCTCAAACACAGCAAGGAAATACTGGCTTTGCAGGATGAAATGTTAAAGAGAAGGCTAATAGATATATACAGGATTTTTAATTCCCCCAAAACTGAATATACAATCTTCTCCAGTGTGGGGAAACACAGAGGAGCCCCCGCACAAAATCTGGGAGCAGGGTCAGGGATCCCCTTCTGCCCCAGGGGATCACAGTCAGGAGCTGGAGAAAGCCGCAGGAATCCAGCGAGGTTTTAAAATGCTAATTTAGGGGCCAGAGCGATAGTCCAGCAGGGGAGGGTGTTTGCCTTGCACACAGACAACCAGGGTTTGATCCCCAGCATCCCATATAGTTCCCGAGCACCGCCAGTAGTAATTCCTGAGTGCAGAGCCAGGAGTAACCCCTGAGCATCGCCAGGTGTGACCCAAAAAAGCCAAAATAAAATAAAATAAAATAAAAAAAATGCTAACTTATCGACCATATCCACACAGTAACCAAGCTCATTGAGGTTTTAGGGGTACAAGATGCCGCTCTGTCTCCGTTCTTGATTTACAGAAAGCCTTTGATTCTGTGGAAACTGAAGCAGTCATCGGCCCTAGTCAAACAGGGTGTTCAAACCCAATACATCAAGATCCCGTGAGCTGTATTATGGATTCACCACCAGGATCTCACCATTCTACAAAGAAGTGATCATTGATGTCAAAGGGGTTCGACAGGGTGATACCATCTCACCAAAACTCTTCAGTGCCACCCTCGAGAACATATGAGACAATTAAATGAGGAATGGGAGTGAAATAATGGTCGGCAACTACACCCCGCCGCTGATGACATCGTTCTAATAACACCAAACATTACCAAGCGGCACAAATGCTGGCTGACTTTGACCGGAATGTAGGTAGGTTACAGTGATCTGAAGAAAACTGTTCTGAGAAATGAACTAGTCCAGGGCCCCTTCTCTCTTGGAACAAACACTCTAAATTCTATGAAGTCAACATGATGAATACCTAAACCTAGCTGGGCGTGAGCCTCAAGATCAGAAATAGCTAAAAAAGACCCCGGCCCGGGCATCTCTTTGACCCACCGTTCTCCCTGTTAACATACGCCTCAGAGACCTGGGCCCTACGAGCAATGAGAAGCTATTGGTCTCCAGAGGACAGAGCTATGCTTGGAATATCACGCTCACAATAAAAACCGGGTCTGACCCCGCGCTTGACAGACGCGCGTGCCGAAGATGGGCGAATGTAGGATTTGACACCGCTCTAGAGCCGACGCTACCCACGGGATGTCAAGTCACGGGCCGCCACCACAAGATGTCAGACTCTGTAACCAAGGAACGGTTTGAGGCTCTTCATATTCCTGAACAACCAGATGCCATTGGGCTACATTGGCACGTATAGGTCCATAAATGTTACTGGCCCGCCGAGCAAATCGATGAGTACGGGTTCAAGTGATCAAGGATCAAGCTAACTTATCACAGGTTCAAGCATACAAATAAGCAATAGGAAAAACCCTGTGCTTAGGATTCCCAGCTAAGACCCCGCCACATGTAGGCCAATGTGGCAGCCACCATGTCTTAAGGCCCTCTAGAGAGGAGACAAAGACAAGGCTCCAGCAGAAATGGGGAAGAGATTGACCCAAAAAGAGTGTGAGTGCCAAGAAGAGAGAGAGAGAGCCCAAAAAGAGAGAGCAGAAAGGAAGCAGGCTAGTTTTATCTCCCTGCAACTCAGACTTCTCACTTTTATGGGAAGCCAGCAGGGTCAAATGCCCTCAGGTAATTTCTCCCAAGCCTCACATAGGCCCTTTTAGATGTTAATGTCACCGACTTAAGATTTGCCTAGGAAATGCCTCTGTAGGGTAGAGAAGGGTTTTCTGAGATGACATGCATCTGTAAATAAAGACTAATACCAAAGCCAGTTAAATATTTCTCCAAGCCTCCACAAGAGTTTCATCTTTACTTCATGGTTGTTTTGTATTTTAGTTGCCTTTGAGTTATCAGGGAGCCATGCTTACTTGCTTGGAGGCAAACAGCATTTCTCTCTGGTCTAATTATTTAGAGATCCAACGTGGCCAGGTAAATATGCCAGTAAGATCTAGCTTGTCAGTCCCACGATGATTGTGGTAGCATGAGAGAATATTTATACCAGCCAGTACAGAATACATGGTCAGATAAACTGCCACATTTAAACTACCCTCCTATTGTCAGAGGTTAGGTAAGACAGAGAAGGGAACACGTGTGAATAAATGTTGAAAGGGCCAATACCAACCTAGAACTAAGCATTAAATACAGGCAAAAAAAAATGCACATGATGGCCTCTAAGTGTATGTAGTGCAACCCACAATGTGTAAGAGAAGGAAAGGAGAGAGAGGGAAAGAGAAAAGAGATAAAGAACCTGCCATTTAGGCAGGCTATGGGAGGGGGAGAGTATTGGGGACATTGGTGGTGGGAAATGGGCACTGGTGGAGGGTGGGTGCTGGAACACTATGTGACTGAAACCTCTAAACATGAAAAACATTGTAATTGTATATCTCATGGTGGTATAATAAAATATTTAATAAAAAAAAAACTACCCTCCTATCTACGAAGTGACCTGCAGGAGGCAATCCAGGGCAGATGCAGAGGCTCAGGGCAGCTGTAGTGTAACACTCCAGTATGCATGAAACATCCTCTAAGATATTCCATGTGCTGGGTCACGAAACATACCTCAATAAAATTAAGAGATAGAAACCATATTGATAATCTTTTCAGAAAATTTGACACTGAAAATAGAACTTAATCACACACATAAATGGAAAATCAAATCAAACTACTAAAAATTAAACATCTTGCTACTGAATAACCAGGGACTTAGAGAGGAAATCAAATATTCCTGGAAACAAAGGAGAGTGAGGACTCGAGTTACCAAAACTTGTGCGAAACAGCAAAAACAGTGTCAAGAGGAAAGTTTATAGCTTTGTAAGCATACATCAGGAAGGAATGACCCACAGAACTAACATGACTACACAGCTTAAGATCTTGGAAAATGACCGATAAAAAGAGCCCAAACCAGGAAGGATGGAGGAAATGATAAAGCAGAGCAGAAATTAATGATCTGGGTTTCCCCAAAAAATCCAAATTATCAATGAAACCAAGAGCTGGGTCTTTGAAAAAAAATAAACTGGATCAATAAACCCCCGTAGAAAGACTCACAAAAGAAAGGTAAAGATGGAGAGAGAGAGAAAGAGAGCCCTAATAAACCAAATCATAAATGAAAGAGTGAACGTCACAGCAGAAAGCACAGAAATTCAAAGGATCATCAGAAATTACTTTGAGAATCTTCATGCCACAAAACAAGAGAACCTGGAAGAAATGGATACATTCCCAGATTCATATAACCTTTCAAGGCAGAAATAAGATTTGGAATACCTGAACAGACCTATCACTATAACAAAAAATTGAAATGGGTATCAAAAAGTCTTCCCAAAAAATCAAATGCCTTGGCCCAGATGTATTCAATAGTTAATTCTTCCAAACCTTTAAAGAGGATCTATGACTAATCCTTTTCAAGCTTTCCCAGGAAACTGAAGAAACAGAAACACTATCAGTTTCTATGAGGCATATATCACCCTGATAGGAAAAGCAGACAGAGAGACTACAAAAAAAAAATCCAACAATTTACAAGTTGATGTTGACACGAAATTGGATTCTCCTATGCTATTGGATTCTTGAGAATTGTATGAATGAATTACACACAAAACTCAGAACGTTGAAAGTTAATTTAATGTACAGAGGCTTCCAAATCCCTTCACCAAATGTCTAGCCTCTCTGTTATCCATGAATGAATTCCTGGTCATGTCACATGTAGCCTACTCATATTCAACAAGGATGGACCAGTCCTGTTTTTGTGCTGCTCTCTCAGTGCCTGTCGCTGGCCTCCCAACTGTACCCCAGTGATTCCTGGTTGTCTTATCCTGGCTTTCCCTAGTCTCCAGCCTCTACCCTGTACACATGGGTGAGACTCCTATGCTCAGTACCTTGCCCTTTCCTGGGCATCTGTGCCCTGCCTGAACCTGAACTATACTGGATATCCAAGCCCTACTGTAACCTGGCCCCTCTGAGCCTGTATCTGCCCTTGCCTGGCCTTCCATGGCCTATGCATACTGGGCCTGTACTTGGGCATGCTACCCTATGTGATCCAATGTGATCCAAGAAGAGAGGAAGGGAGCTGGTTGAGAGCAGCTGGCCAAAGAGAGAGAGAGAAAGAGAGAGAAAGAGAGAGAGAGAGAGAGAGAGAGAGAGAAGGAGGAGGCTGAAGTTGCCTTTTATTTGCTGCCAAATCCCGCTCCCAGGTGTCCCCTTCTACATTCTGATTGGCTACCTATTCCATGGGTATGATTGGCTCCCTGTGGCCTGGTGCTTTCTTTCTTAGCTCTTGCTATATCAGTTGATATCTCTGATAAATACAGATGCAAAGATCTTCAACAAAATTCTAGAAAACAGAATCCAACAATTCATTAAAATGATCAGACATCATGACCAAGAGGGTTCATCTCAGAGAATGCAAATATGGTTTAATATTTGAAAGTCAATCAACACAAAACACCATATCATAAAGGAAAAAATAAAAACAATCTGATCATGTCACCAGATGCAAGGGAAAACATTTGACAAGATCCAGTATCAATTATGACAAAAACTCTCAAAGAAATGGGAGTTTAAGGAATATTCCTCAATATAGTCAAAGCCATCTAAAACAAGATCACAGAAAGTGTTATTCTCAATAGGGAAAAACTATCGAGCTCTCTTCGCAGCACATATACTAAAATTCAATAGGGAAAAACTAAACGCTTTCTCTGTAAAATTATGCACAAGACAAGGGTGTCCACTCTTAAAACTCATATTCCAGTACTTCCTAGTACTGGAATTACTTGCCATAGCAATTAGGGAAGAAAAAGATATTAAAGGCATCAATATATGAAAGAAAGAAGTCAAGCTTTCACTATTTGTAGATGACATACTATACAAATCACTTGATCACTTGAATCCCGTTGTTCATCGATTGGCGCGAGCGGGCGCCAGTAACATTTCCATTGGACCCTATCACGTGCCAATGTAGCCCAATGGCATCTGGTTGATTCAGGAATATGAAGAGCCTCAAACCGCTTCCTTCAGGGTCTTGACAAGGAAGTCTGACCATCTTGTCTTTGAGGTCTTCTTTTATCGCTTCTCTGCACCGCTTAGCAAGCTTGGACGTTAGCATTTGGTCTCCTGAGGCTCGCGCTTGCCACGTTGGGGAATGAGCCTCGAGAGTTTCTGAAGACAGGCATCCCTTTGTGTCTTTCTCTTTTTCGGCATTCTTCACACAATCGTGGAGGTGCTGAACCCGTGGGTTGTATTCTTTATCGATGTCGTCAATGATGGTATCTTCCCATGTTGCTGCAATGGTGCCAAAGAGTTCCCAGTTGGTGGTTGTTCTGGGAGTTCTCTTCTTAAACTTTGCAGCCTTTTCTCCTGTTGGGGGAAGTAGAATTTTGCATGAAGGAGACGGTGGTCCGATCCTGTTTGGAATTTGGGGACGACAGCTACATTGGTCAGACAAAACCGTCAATTGAAGATGATGCAGTCAATTTCATTGTGGAACTGTCCGCCAGGAGATTCTCATGTCCAACGTTTCTCTTCAGCTTTCTGGAACTGTGAGTTCCCATGAATGGTCTTGGTGGACATGATGAACTCAGATAGTCTCTCACCCTGTTCGTTCCATTCTAGGCCATGGGTCCTGATGTGGGAGTTCTTCAGTCAATCTTCTTGGTCCTATCTTGGCATTAAAATCACCGACTATGATCTTGTAGAAGGTGCGATCTTTTTTTATAGAACTCCTCCAATTCCATGTTGAATTTCTCAATTTCATCTTCTTTGTATATGGATGTTGGTACGTAGACAATGAAGATAGAAATTGCTGGCAGTGGGCCACATCTCTTCAACTGTAATTGTCCTATTCGGTTTGTTAGGTGTCAGGGCTGAGCCGCCGAGTCCCCTAAAAGTGCCGGGAAGCTGAGTTCCCTTCTACCTCCAAAGCCGGCAAGGAATGGATGAAAACTCAGGAATCCGATGCAGTTTTAAAAGGCTTTACTTATCACAGGTTCAGGCACACAAATCAGCAAAAGGAAAAGCCCGGTGCTTAGGATTCCAGGCTAGAACCCCAGCCATGTGTAGGCCAAGATGGCGGCCACCACGTAAAGGCTTTGTAAAAGGAGAAGAAGGCCTCCAAGCAGGGTGAGCGCTCATAGCGAGCAAGAGCCCACAAAGAAGCCCGTGAGAGTGAAAACCGGCTAGTTTATACCCCTGCAACTCAGACCTTCCTCCCACTGTTATGGAAAGCAGGGAGGGTCAAATGCCCTAGGTAATCCCTCCCTGCACCTCACCTAGGCCCCTTAGTATGCTCATGTTTTGAGCCAAATGCAGCAGCCCTTAAAGGAGTCTTCAACAACTCCCCCTGATTAGTTTACTAATAAAAATTGAAAAGGTAAGAAATATTTAGTAATGTACAGAAAATTAAGATAAGAAAAAACAATTCCAATTACAAAATGACAATACATGTTACTTTAGGATCCTAACTTGTTTTTGGACCCAAAGCAAAGTTCAAGACAAAGTGTTTCTAGCTGTCTGATTATAACGGACTATAGTTTGCACTGTCCATAATTTGTGAGAGCCAATTTGCTAATATTTTATGTAAAGTTGGGTGTCTGGAACAAAGTCTGTGGGGCTACTTCTGGAACAGCAATAGTGGTGATCATATGAGTATGAGTCTCTGGAGAGCAGCGATCAGGAACTCGTTGAATTGTCAGGAACACTGGATTGGGTCTCAGGAACACTGGAACAAATATCTCGAACTCTGGAACAGGAGTCTTGAGTGCAGGAACAGGTGTCTGGAACATCGAGTGTGATATCTCGAACTCTGGGAACAGGAGTCTTGAGCGCTGGAACAGGTGTCCGGAACATCGGTGTGGGCATCTTTGCAGGGCTTCTTTTACAGTGGACACTGGCACCGGTAACTGTACCTGTAGCTTAATTTTAGGGCGAGACAAAAACACTTTTCAAGGTTAATCACAAGTAAAGATTTTAAGGCATTGCAGGGATCCAAGTCTGGGATGGAGAGAAGAACATAAAGAAGCTCCAACATGAGTGGAGCAGGGAAATAAGTATGAGAATTGATGATTTTAAAATTGATAAATCTAGTGGATCAGCAGTGGAGCTGATGAATGTAATAGAGGCTTGTAGTGGTCAGAAACTGAGAAGGTAGTAGTTGGAGACATAACATAGACACAACATTAATCACAAACATAATGGTGGCCACCACATGCACACAAATACGCACACATACATTTGATCGATCAATATCTACAGCTGTATATGTGACCCATCTAGGGTGATAAATGGTAACGAGTCAAGCGCTTCATGAACATAAAGCCGGCAAATGATGGTGAGAAAGTGTCTTTTCCTGTGAATAGAGCATTGGGAAAAATTATTTTTGCAAATTATTAAATTTTAGTGAGCACTGTTTTAGGAGTCTTGGAGTATTGAGCACTGTAGCGCAAGTTTACTGGATTCCAATATCTCATCCTGTGAACAGAATCATTAGAAAAACAATTTTTCATTGATTTAGCAAACATTTTTGTAATGAGCACTGTGATCAGAGTCCAAAGCCTCAAGCAACATAGAAGGTATCTGCAGCAGCCAAGTTCTTTTTTCTGCAAATAACTGTGAGCAAAACATTAAAAAAGGAAACTTTAACATTAACCCTTGAAACATATGGACACTGGAGCACTATGCTCAGAGTCCACCCATTTTTCCACCTTTTTTTTTATAAGAAAGAAAACATTTAGGCTGTAAGGCAAGATATTAGACATGAACCATGATCACAGACTGCAAAACAAGATCATTATTAAAATGAACCAATCCAGGAGGTTTAAACAGCAACTTGCAATTTAAAATTTAAGACTTTATATTGAAAGAATTAGTTGTTTTCTGATTCTTGGAGAATTCTAGTCTTAACAAATCGCAGAGGGAATCCAGAGTTTCTTGGCAGGGTTATCATCTGTAGAAATGAAAGCATAACCCTCTTCCCCGAATGAGGAGGTGACCTGCAATCCATTTATCATCAATTTTCACCCAGATAGGTGAATTGACTGTTTTTTGAGCTTGCATATCTTCTTGACAGTGACGTTCAGCCGCGGTATAGGGATCTCCCTTGAGGTATATTTAAGAAGTTTAAGGTGAATAATGTTAAAGATAAAGAATCCATTGGAGGCATACTTGTTTTTCGTTGCTTTAATAGCTGAGTTTTAAGCATTCTTTGGGCACGCTCAACAATTCCTTGTCCTTGTGGATTATATGGAATTCCTGTAATATGTTTGATTTGCCATTCCTCGCAAAAGGATTTGAAGGTTTTGCTGGTGTAAGCAGGACCATTATCTGTTTTTATGGTATGGGGAATACCCATGACGGAGAAGCACTGGAGTAAAAATGAACAAACAGATTTAGCTCTTTCAGAAGTCATAGGAACAGCCCATATGAACCGGGAATATGTATCGATGACCACATGAAGGAAAGGTTTGTTGGGAAATAAGTTAGTATGAGTTATATCCATCTGCCACAATTGGTTTGTCTGTAAATCTCGAGGATTTGCTCCTGCCACATGAGATGTACATTGTAAAGGAGCACAGACAGGACAGTTGGGACAATTTGTCTAGCTTGTCTCCATGGGATGCCATGGTGTACATGAAGGCGGCGGGCATTTGTATGTAGAGTCTGGTGCTCTTCCTCAGCTGATTTAAACCTGGTGCTGCCAAGAGATCTGCTGCTTCGTTTCCCTCCGAACCATCGGCCCGGGAGTCGGCTGTGAGAACGGATGTGGGAGATGTATATAGGGAATGTTCTATTTCGGAGGAGATCTTGTAGTTTATGGAGTAGCTCCTGAATTATAGAATTATGGGCATTTAAAGAAGCAGTGACAATTCCAGGAAATAAACCAACTACATATGCAGAATCACTCACCACATTACATGGGCCAGATACATGGGATAGTAAATGTATTAGGGTGGCGAGTTCCACTTGTTGTGCAGATTTATAATTTGTATGCACAGTAGTGGTTAATGAAGGACCTGTAATTCCACCCTTCCTGATGAGGAACCATCAATATAATACACTGGAGCATCAGGAATGGGAGAGGAGCGGACAATGGTGGAAATTACAAAAGGTGTCCTTTTCAGAAATTCCCAGGTTTTTCCAGCTGGGTAATGATAAGATATTTCTCCTGAAAAAATCAGCTAAAAGCTCTCTGAAGGATTTCACTGAGTGGTAAAACAGCTTCAATTTCTTTTTTAGGGTCAGGTAGTACAATTACATGGGGATCATGTCCAAGTAATACTTGGGTTCTTGATCTTCCCCTTAATTATAAGGTTAGCTATCATCTTAAGGTAAGGTGTAGCAGTACGATTCTGCTTGTTATGTAAGTAAACCCATTCTAACGGTCCAGATAATTGGGCTATAGCAGCAGTTGGAGACTAGGGAGTATTGAAGACCAAAAACCATACCTTTTCTCTGGGATTAAATCTGGAGAGGTAAGATTTTTGAAGCCGATCCATGAAAAAATCTAATTCCTTCTGAGCTTTAGGAGTTAGCTGCCTTGGGCTATTTAAAACAGGATCACCTTCAAGGGTGTGGAACAGGTTACTGAGCTCACAGTTAGGAATACCAAGGGAGGGGCGCACCCAGTTGATATCCCCCAGCATTTTTGAAAATCATTCAAGGTTTTGAGCCCTTTTTTTTTTTTTTGGTTTTTTTTCCTTTTTGGGCCTCACACCTCGCGATGCTTCAGAGGGACCCCCCCCCCCACTCAGGAATTACCCCTGGCGGTGCTCGATGGACCATATGGGATGCCAGGGATTGAACGGGCCGGCAGCCGCAAGTAAGCCAAACGCCTCACCCCTGGGCTATCCCTTGGCCCAGAGCCCTTTTGACTAATGGAAATTTTTTGAGGATGCACGCTAGTGCGGTCAAGAGATAGCCCAAATATTCATATGGAGGCTGCATCTGGATTTTTTCCGAGCTACTTGTAAGCCAGCCTCTGGTAAAACTGTCATTACATCATTATATAAATTCTGGAGATCTCTGGAATTATCACAAGCTAGCAGGATATCATCCATGTAGTGGATGATGTATGCACCAGGAAATTTAGCACGAATGGGTTGCAAAACCTCATCAACAAAGTGTTGACACATCGTAGGTGAATTAGTCATCCCTTGGGGCAATACTGTCCACTGAAACCTACGTAAAGGACCTTTATGATTAATGGAAGGGACTGAAAATGCAAACCTTTTCCGATCATCTGGGTGGATAGGTATGCTGTAAAAGCAGTCTTTTAAATCTATGATAATTAGCAGCCAATCTTTAGGAATAGCAGCTGGAGAGGGAGCCCAGGCTGCAGGGCTCCCATGGGGACCATAGTAGAATTTACATTCCTTAAGTCAATCAGCAAACGCCATTTGCCTGATTTTTTCTGTATTACTAAAACAGGAGAATTCCATTCTGAAAACGTTTCTTCAATATGTCCTAATTTTAGCTGTTCTTCCACTAGATTTGTGAGCGCCTCTAACTTTTTGGTATTGAGGGGCCACTGTGGTGTCCATATAGGTTTGTCAGACTTCCACTGAATATGAATAGGTGGTGGGCGCTAACCACAGCGGCCCCAATTAAAAAGGGTTACTTCCTGTGTTAGGCTTATTATGAAGAGCTGGAACAGGTGCCCGATGGGGGAATTGGACGAGGTATGTGAATTACTCCCCACCCACTGCTCCAGCATGTCTCCGACCCTATAAAGTTAAAGGCATATGGGCTATAAGGCTGGACCATGGCTACATTCCCTTTGGGGCCAATACATGGCAGCCACCTCGCACTCTGTCGGAGAAGAGAGGAGAAGATATTGCCTACCCGGTCAGGCTATGGACACTTTCTTTAGGGCCCAGTTAGAGGGCCAATACTTAGCTTAGTGGAGATTATGGATATGTCTGCCCCCGTATCCAACATGCCTTTGAATTTCCTTTTATAAATTGCGATGGGTATAACCGGCCGCTTGGCCTGAGAACAAATTCTGGTAGTGTACCCAACAGATAGTTAGCAGGTGGCTGGTGGGCTTGGTTCTGTGTGGCTGTATAACCAACAATGAAGTCGGCGAGAAGGGTTGGTACTGTTTAAGCCACCAGTTCTAGGGTGTTCGGACTGAGACGGATCCTCAAAAAAATAATAATAGTTTAGCAAGCGGTTCCCCTTTTAAAAGTCCATTTAGTTGGCACAGATATTGACAGTATTATCTCCATGAGATTCAGGATCCAGAAGTCCGAAATGCACCTTAATTCCCTTAAATTTCAGCCAATCACTCCCTGAATTAAACCCATACTACCTGGGGAGCAGGTCCTTTTTATCCATGTTTTTAGCATGTAAGGGTCTTGACTTGGGTATATTGTGACAGCTCTTTGGGCAGAGAATATCGGAGATTGCCATTGCCTGATGGGGGAAGCAGCGAGAGCATTTATTGACTGTAATTCTGTGGATTCTGATTCGGAGGATACTGGGCAGGTGGAATGAA
>JAJIBD010026828.1:0-15186 GCA_021461705.1 Cryptotis parvus
TCTGTCTTTGAGAGTCTTCTTTTATCGCTTCTCTACCGTTTACTTAAGCTTGGGCGTTAGCATTTGGTCTGAGGCTCGCCTTGCCACGTTGGCGAATGAGCTCGGGAGTTTCTGAAAGACAGGGCATCCTTTGTGTCTTTCTCTTTCTCGGCATTCTTCACACAATCGTGGAGGTGCTGAACCCGTGGGTTGTATTCTTCTTTATCGATGTCGTCAATGAGTGAGTATCTTCCCATGTTGCTGCAATGGTGCCAAAGAGTTTCCAGTTGGTGGTTGTTCTGGGAGTTCTCTTCTTAAACTTTGCGCAGCCTTTTCTCCCTGTTGGGGAAGTAAAAATTTTGCATGAAGGAGACGGTGGTCCGATCCTGTTTGGAATTTGGGACAACAGCTACATTGGTCAGACAAAACCGTCAATTGAAGATGATGCAGTCAATTTCATTGTGGAACGCTGTATCCGCCAGGAATTCTCATGTCCAACGTTTCTCTTCAGCTTTCTGGAACTGTGAGATTCCATGAATGATCTTAGTGGACATGATAGACTCAGATAGTCTCTCACCCTGTTAGATCCATTCTAGGCCATGGGTCCTGATGTGGAGTTCTTACAGTCAATCTTCTTGGTCTATCTTGGCATTAAAATCACCGACTATGATCTTGGCAAGGTGTGATACTATAGAACCTCCAATTCATGTTGAATTTCTCAATTTCATCTCTTTGTATATGGATGTTGAATGCGTGAGCAATGAAGATAGAAATTGCTGACGATCAGACACATCTCTTCAACTGTAATTGTCCTGTGTCGGTTTTGTTAGGTGTCAGAGGCGAGCGCTGGGGTCCCGAAAGTGCCGGGGTAGGTTACTTATGCCTCCAAAGCCGGCCAGGAATGGATGAAAACTCAGGAATCCGATGCAGTTTAAAAGGCTTTACTTATCACAGGTTCAGGCACACAAATCAGCAAAGGAAAAGCCGATTGCTTAAGGATTACAGGCTAGAACCACAGCCATGTAGGCCAAGATAGCGGCCACCACGTGTAAGGCTGTAAAAGGAGAAAGAGGCCTCCAAGCAGGGTGAGCGCTCACAGCGAGCAGAGCCCACAAAAGCCCATTAAGTGAAAACCGGCTGGTTGTAACCACAGCTCAGACCTTCCTCCCACTGTTATGGAAGCAGGGAGGGGTCAAAGTATCCCTAGGTAATCCCTCCCACTGCACCTCACCTAGGCCCTTTAGTATGCTCATGTTTTGGGCCAAATGCAGCAGCCCCTTAAAGGTCTTGTGCCCTGGTGGATTTACTAATAAAAATGGAAAGATGAAAATGTTGTGTGTAACGAAAATTAAGATAAAAAACAATTTCAATTACGAAATGACAATACATGTTACTTTAGGATCTATTGTTTTTAGATTTTAAGCAAAGTTCAAGACAAAAGTGTTTCTAGCTGTCTGATTATAACGGACTATAGTTTGCTGTCCATAATTTGTGATAACCAATTTGCTATATTTTATGTAAGAAAGTTGGGTGTCTGGAACAAAGTCTGTGGGGCTACTTCTGGAACAGCAATAGTGAGGTGATCATATGAGTATGGAGTCTCTGGAGGCAGCGATCAGGAACTTCGTTGAATTGTCGGGGAACACTGGATTGGGTCTCAGGAACACTGGAACAAATATCTGCCGAACTCTGGAACAGGAGTCTTGAGTGCAGGAACATGTGTCCGGAACATCGAGTGTGATATCTCGAACTCTGGAACATGAGTCTTGAGCGCTGGAGCAGGTGTCCGGAATATCGGTGTGGGCGTCTTGTAGGAGCTGCTACAGCAAGGGACACTGGCACGACAACTGCACCTGTAGCTTAAGTGAGACAAAAACACTTTTCAAGGGTTAATCACGACGCTAAATTTTAGGCATTGCTTTAGGGATGCAAGTCTGGGATGGAGAGAAGAACAAAAGAAGCTACAACCTGAATGGAGCAGGGAAATAAGTATTGAGAGGTGATGATTTTTCAATTGGTAAATCAGTGGATTAGCAGGGGCGGGGATGGATGATGTAGTCAGAGGCTTGTGGAGTGGTCAGAAATTGAGAAGGTAGTAGTTGAGGACACAACATGGAGCACAACGAGTGTCCACAAACATAATGGTGACCACCACGTACACACACACACATACATTTCAGTCAGTCAATAGCTTACAGCTCTATATGTGACGGCCGGCTAGGGTGATAAATGGTGAGTCAAGCGCTTAAAGAATATAAAGCCGGCAAATGATGGGTGAGAGAGTGTCTTTCCTGTGAATAGAGCATTGGGAAAAATTGGTTTTGCAAATTATTAAATTTTAGTGAGCACTGTTTTAGGAGTCTTGGAGTATTGAGCACTGTAGCGCAAGGTTACTGGATTCCAATATCTCATCCTGTGGACAGAATCAGTAGAAAAACAATTTTCATTGATTTAGCAAGCAGTTTGTAATGAGCACTTTGCGGTCAGAGTCCACCTCTTTGCAGCAGCCGTTCTTTTCGCAAATAACCGCCAGGCGCCTGACCCCCACCCTTTTTAGCAAAAGAAAATATTTCTGTAAGGCAAGATCTTGGGCTTGAACCATGATCACAGACTGCAAAACAAGGTCATTATCAAAAGGCACCAATCCAGGAAGTTTCAACAGCAACTTACAATTTAAAATTTAAGACTTTATATTGAAAGAATTAGTTGTTTTCTGATTCTTGGAGAATTCTAGTCTTAACTAGTGCCCGGACCCCAGAGTTTCTTGGCAGGGTTATCATCTGTAGAAATGAAAGCCTAGCCTCTTCCCGAATGAGGGGGGCGACCTGCAATCCATTTATCATCAATTTTCACCTAGATAAGTGAATTGGCTGTTTTGAGCTTGAATCTCTTCTTGCCACAGTGTTCAGCCGCGGTATAGGGATCTCCTTGAGGTATGTTTAAGAAGTTTAAGGTGAATAATGGTAAAGATAAAGAATCCAGTAGAGCATACTTGTTTTTCGTTGCTTTAATAAGCTGAGTTTTAAGCGTTCTGTGAGCACGTTCAAGCTATTTCTTGTCCTTGTGGTTATATATGGAATTCCTGTAATATGTTTGATTCACCATTCCTGCAAAGGATTTGAAGGCTTTGCTGGTGTAAGCAGGACCATTATCTCTGTTTATGGTATAGGGAATACCCATGGCGCGGAGAAGCACTGGAGTAAAATGAACAAACAGATTTAGCTCCTTCAGACGTCGTAGGAACAGCCCATATGGACCGAGAATATGTGTCGATGACCACATGAAGGAAAGATTTGTTGGGAAATAAGTTAGTATGAGTTATGTCCTCTACCACAATTGGTTTGTCTGCAAATCTCGAGGATTTGCTCCTGCCACATGAGATGTACATTGTAAAGGAGCACAGATAGGACAGTTAACGGACAATTTGTCTAGCTTGTCTCCATGGGATGCCATGGTGTACATGAAAATGCGGGCATTTGTAAAATGCCAGTCTGGTGCTCTTCCTCAGCTGATTTAAACCTGGTGCTGCCAGAGATCTGCTGCTTCGTTTTCCCTCGAACCATCGGCCCAGGGAGTCGGCTGTGAAACGGATGTAGGAGATGTATATAGAGATATTCTGTTTGGAGGAGATCTTGTAGTTTATGGTGTAGCTCCTGAATTATAGAATTATGGGCATTTAAAAGCAGTGACAATTCAGGAATAAACCAGCTACATATGGGTACTCACCCATTACATGGGCCAGATACATGGGATAGTAAATGTATTAGGGTGGCGAGTTCGGCTTGTTGAGCAGATTTATAATTTGTATGCACAGTAGTGGTTAATGAAGGACCTGTAATTCCACCCCTTACTGATGAGGAACCATCAATATAATACACTGGAGCATCAGGAATGGGAGAGGGGCGGACAATGGTGGAAATTACAAGGTGTCCCTTTTCAGAAATTCCCAGGTTTTTCCAGCTGGGTAATGATAAGATATTTCTCCTGAAAAAATCAGCTAAAGCTCTCTGAAGGATTTCACTGGTGTGAAGCAGCTTCAATTTCTTTTTTAGGGTCAGGTAGTACAATTACACATGGGGATCATGTCCAAGTAATACTTGGGTTCTTGATCTTCCTTAATTATAAGGTTAGCTATCATCTTAAGGTAAAGGTGGCAGTGCGATTCTGCTTGTTATGTAAGTAAACCCCATTCTGTAGGTCCAGATAATTGGGCTATAGCAGCAGTTGGAGACTAAAGGTATTGAGACCAAAACCATACCTTTCTCTGGGATTAAATCTGGAGAGGTAAGATTTTTTGAAGCCGATCCATGAAAAAATCTAATTCCTTCTGAGCTTTAGGAGTTAGCTGCAGCGGGCTATTTAAAAGCAGGATCACCTTCAGGGGTGTGGGAGCAGGTTACTAGGCTCACAGTTGAATACCAAGGGAGAAACGCCCAGTTGATATCCCCAGCATTTTGCAGAAAATCATTCAAGGTTTGAGTCCCTTTTTTGGTTTCCTTTTTAGGTCACACCGGCGTGCTCAGGGTTACTCCTGGCTCTGCACTCAGGAATTACTCACAAGCGATTCTTTCGATGGACCATATGGGATGCCAGAGTTGAACCCGGGCGGCATGGGCGGCAGCGTGAAACAAAAGCAGCCTACCAGCTGGGCGCTATCGCTCCTGGCCCAGAGCCCTTTTTGACTAATGGAATTTTGAGGATGCACTGTAGTGCGGTCAAAACATAGCCCAAATATTCATATGGAGGCTGCATCTGGATTTTCGGAGCCTTAAGCCAGCCTCTGGTAAAACTGTCATTACATCATACTATATATAAATTCTGGAGATCTCTGGAATTATCACAAGCTAACAGGATATCATCCATGCGTGGATGATGCTTGTGCACCTGAAATTTAGCACGAAGATGGGTGCAAAACCTCATCAACAATGTTGACACATCGTAGGTGAGTTAGTCATCCCTTGAGACAATACTGTCACTGAAACCCACGTAAAGGACCTTTATGATTAATGGAAGGACTGAAAAATGCAAACCTTTTCGATCATCTGGGTGGATGGGTATGCTGTAAAAAACAGGTCTTTTAAATCTATGATAATTAGCAGCCAATCTTTAGGAATAGCTGCTGGAGAGGAGCCCAGGCTGCAGGGCTCCCATGGGGACTCATAGTAGAATTTACATTCCTTAAAAGTCAATCAGCATGCGCCATTTGCCTGATTTTCTTGTATTAAAAAACAGGGGGAGAATTCCATTCTGAAAGCGTTTCTTCAATATGTCCTAATTTTAGCTGTTCTTCCACTAGATTTGTTAAGTGTCTAACTTTTTTGGTATTGAGGGGGCCACTGTGAGCGGTTATCCATATAGGTTTGTCAGACTTCCACTGAATACGGATAGGTAGTGGGCGCCGCTGTGGCCCCAATTAAAGGTTACTTCTGTGTTAGGCTTATTATGAAGAGCTGGAACAGGTGCCCGATGAGGTGGACCCGAGGAGTATGTAGTGCTCCCCACCCTGCTCCAGCATGTCTCGATATAAAGTTAAGGCATATGGGCTATATAAAAAGGCTGGACCATGGCTACATTACCTTTGGGGCCAATACATGGCAGCCGCCTCGCACTCTGTCCGAGAAGAGAGGAGAAGATATTGCCTACCCGGTCAGGCTTATGGGACAGCACTTTCTTTAGGGCCCGGATTAGAGGGCCAATACTTGGCAGTGGAGATTATGGATATGTCTGCCCCTGTATACAACATGCCTTTGAATTTCCATTTATAAATTCGCGATGGAGTATAACTGACCGCTTGGCCTGAAATTCTATTGGTAGTGTACCCAACAAGATAGTTAGCATGTGGCTGGTAGGCTTGGTTCTGTGTGGTTGTATAACCAACAATGAAGTCGGCAGAAGGTGGGTACTGTTTAAACCACCAGTTCTAAGTATCGGACTGAGGCGGATCCTCAAAAATAATAATAGTTTATAGCGGTTCCCCTTTTAAAAGTCCATTTAGTTGGCACAGATATTGACAGTATTATCTCTCCATGAGAGATTCAGGATCCAGAAGTCGAAATGCACCTTAATTCCCTTAAATTTCAGCCAATCCTCCCTGAATTAAACCCACCTTACCTGGGGAGCAGGTCCTTTATCCATGTTTTTGGCATGGGGTCTTGACTTGGGTATATTGTGACAGTCTTAGGGCAGAGAATATGAGATGCCATTGCCTGATGGGAGGTAGGCCAGAAGGCATTTATTGACTGTAATTCTGTGGATTCTGATTCGGAGGATACTGGGCAGGTGGAATCGAATATTTCCATGTTCGTGTTGACAAGGACACCAACACCACTGATGCCTCTTTCGTCACATGTTCAAAGAACAATTCTTCTCCAGTGTCAAATACAGCATGATGCAACTGAGCGCCTCCTTGTCTCCAGTCAGACCAGCGTACCATACTTGATCTTTTAGCGCTTACATCAGATCCTCAATATAGTACTTCTGCGCCAGTAATACGTGCATTGTTAAAGAAAGTACAGACAGTCATTTTACAGTCCTTCACCCCGTTTTGGCAGCCTAGGATGGCCATGAAACTTTGTCAGGCACTGCTTGTTTGCCTTTCTTACTGCTGCCGTATTAAGGAGCTCTTCGGGGTCAGGAAAATAAACATTTCTGTTACTGGATTTGGCATATCGAACATGCATCGGACAACTTGCCAGGCTCTGCCATCACGGGCGCTATATTCTTAATGCTGTGGGGCTCTCTCAGAGGAATCGGTTGAATATTTGATAATTTGGAGGTAAATCGTAGCTGCACGGCAACCGAGCGCAGCGAGGAAGCTGGTTTCTGCTCTGCCAGGTGTACCTGTGTCTTAAGCTCCAAGAATTCTAACGTGAAATACTCTCCTCTGAAGGCGGGTCTCTGCATGGTGAGTCCTTGTAGGCTGGGTTTCTGACAAGCCAGGCTGGGACTGAATTAATCTGTAGGATGGGGCCTGGATTAGTCTGCTGGGTGGAGATCTTACCTGCTGCAGGGTGTGGATTGTGAAGATGGCTGCCAGCAGGTGGGGGTTTCTCAGTATCAACAAGTATACTACAGGAAACTGGGCAGCTAAATATAAAAAGAAAATGAACTCAAATCTTGAAGCTAACTGTATCTTCAAAGAGACAAAACACACCACTTACCAAGCAGGTGACTAAATTGAACTATATTAAAAATACAAAGACAATCACAGAATAGGAAAAATTATTTACCCAATACCCATGTAGAAAAGGGTTAATATAAAAAATACAGATTTTGATATTAGAACTGGTAGAACTTTACAAATAAACATCAACCCCATCAAAAAATGAGAACAGAAACTTCTCCAAGGAAGAATTCAAATGACTAATAGCCACATGAAAACGCTGCTCTACATCACTAATCTTCAGGGAGATTCAAACAAAAGCAACAGTGAGATATCATTTCACACCACCTCTGTGTGGTGTACATAAATACATAAATAAAGAACTAGTGCCAGCATACATAAATATGCCGGCTGGTATACATAAATAAAAGAACTAGGTGTGAAGCGAAGTATAAGGAGAAAGGATGCTCCTTCATTGTTGGTGGTAATACCCGCTAGTCCAGCCTTTCTGGGAAAATAATATGGACATTCATAAAATCCTGGAAATTGACTCCCATTTGACCTAGCAATGCCACTTCTGGGGAATATACCCTGGATGCCCAAAAACAGCAGATATGCTATTTTTTACTTCTATGTTCATTGCATACTATTCACAATAGCAGAATCTAGAAGCAAACTGAGTGCCTGAGAGACAGATAACTGAATAAAGAAACTATGGTACATCAACACAATGGAATACTATGCAGCTGCTAGAAAAATGAAGTCATGAAAATGCTTATAAATGGTAAATGGATTAATATAGGGAGTATGCTGGTGAAATGAATCAGGATAGGAACAAATATAGAATGACTACTGCACTCATTTATGGACAAAAAATAATATGAGACTAATATCCAAAGCCAGGAAAAACCGAGGCAAGAAGGACTGGTCAATGAATGGATTTTGCCACAGGATGTGTGTGTAGTGGGGGGGTCGGGGAGGGAGGGCAGTTAGGGATAGAGAAAGAACTAATAAAAAATAAGGCAAGCACCCTGCACTCTACCCTGTACTATCTCTCAGCCCCCATAATAGGATTTTTGATCCTAGCAAAACTCCAAAAGTTACCTTCATCAGATGAAAATCTCATCTCTCAAGAAAAAATCTCTGATAATTTTTTTTTTTTTTTTGTACCCAGGTCACTCCTGGAGATGCTCAGGGATTACTCCTGGCTCTACACTCAGGAATCACTCACAGTGTGCCCAGGGGGCATAGGAATGCTGGGGATTGAGGCCTGGAGTCAGGCATGCAAGGCCGTCTGCCCCACCTGTAGTAGGGCTTTTATTCATTCATTCATTCATTCATTTCATTTTGCGGTTAAATTTTAATAGAATGTGAAAAGTTTGGCTCTTATGCTTGAGACAAAGCCTTAAAATAAACTGATTCAAAACAGTTTTGTGGGGAAAGCAATCTATAGCAAAAAACTTGGCATCAAGTGAGCAGGCCGTGGAGCACTTCTTCCACTTCTTGATGGGCGGAGCACAGTGAAGATGGTCTCTATGAACACTGTCTTCTGTGCATGCTGTGTGCACACCCAGCACTCCAGGTATTTGATAGCACCCATCTCTTTGATCATAGTGCCATGTAGGTAATGGGTGTCAGCTTCTTCTCTTTCAGATTGTTCTTGAAAACACTTTTAATCTAAGCCAAAACTTCAGTTCCAAAAATCTCTACACCACTTGCAGCAAACTTAGAAAAAGATTCAGATTAGTGTCTCTGCTATTATTGTTCAACAGATTTTGGTATTAAAAACTCATTTAGTCACAAGTAACAGGAAACTCACTAAAAGGTATGAAGGAACCATAGCGATAGGTCGAATTGATAGTCTGCTGTTGCATGTGACCGACCCAAATTCTATCATCGGCATCCCATATGGTCCCCAAGTACTGCCAGAAGTAATTCCTGAGTGCAGAGCCGGGAAGTAACCCCTAAAGCGCGCTGAGGGTAGCCCGAAACAAAGGTGGAAAATAAATAGAGATTGTATTGTGTAACTAGGGCAGGAAATAGAGTCAAGAGGATGGGAATTGAAGAACCAGTGAGTCAATGTCTACATCTCCTGAACAGTCAGGCGATGTTATCATCTCTACATCCATGGATGGAATTGAGAGAAGAACCAGTGAGTCAATGTCTACATCTCCTGGTGGTCAGCGATGTTGTATCATCTACACATCCATATGCGAGTCAGCTTTAATCTTCTTTAGCTGGAGAGTTTCCTCTGCCTCTCTAGGTAAGCATGAAACTGACCATATTCCTTACAACACAAGATTTCTGACCCACAATTAAAACTAGGTGGCTTCCTTCTCCTGACTGGATTTCCAAGGGTCGGTGCCTTCATAACAAAACCATCTGAAATTACTCTGGAAAACTATGTTTGTGCGCTGTCATGTGACCTAAATTCTACTCAAGGAAAATTTACAAATTCATAAGGAACATAAAGCAAGGATATTCTTTACTTTTCTTTGTGGTAAGCTGGTTGTCTATTGCTGGGAGGAGATGAGATAAAATTCAGCAGCTTCACAGCATTAGTATTATGCAGCAGCACTTGAGTGCAACCAATTACACGAGATGTCAAGTGGAAGATCTTTGTTGTGTGGAGAGGATTTTGTTGTCTGTCGAGAGAAAGCGTCCTGGGTGCCTGACAGTGCCAGGACAAGTTGTCTACTACCTCGGCGGGGATGCCGGGGGGGTACATGAAACCCACAAGTCGGTGCAGTTCAAAGGCTTTTAATAGTACAAAAGCTTTCCACAGCACTCCAATACAATGAACAAGCTCTAGCTCTGGTCGAACTTAGACCCTACTGCAAAGAGCCCTACGTCTCCCCTACCAGAGAGGGTCTCACCTGAGCTCAGTCCAACAGGAAGTAAAGGACCAAAGGCAAAAAGCCAAAAGCCAAAGCAAAAGGCCAGGAGCCAAAAACCACAGGAGCCAAAGCCGCAAGCTAAAAGCCAAAGCGAAGGGGCCTCAAGTCAGTCCTTATATATACACAAAAGTAATCCAGGGAGGTTTTGTCAGCAAAGAACTCTAAACGGAGTGTATTGCCACACCCTATTGCAGGTATAAACAAAGGTTATGCCAAGGACTAATCCGAGATTATCTCTTTCTTATGTAAAACACTGGAGAAAGAGAGGAGGCTTATATAAGTAATACATCTTATTTTCATGAGCTTCATGTAATCTAGATGGTACCTACAAGGTCCTTCTTATTATTATCTCTGTACCAGGGTGATTCTGAGTAGCTTGTCTTGTGTACTGAATTTTTCGCCTGAACCCAGAGCAAAAATAGTATGATCCTTCCTACTAGTCTTCCTATAGTCTCCAACGTAGCCAGGATGGTAGTCTACTGGTAGATTCTACCTGTCCCAAGCTGGGTGCAGTGGGTATAAAGAGGAGCTGTGCCCAATCTAGAAAACATAGAAGTCTTAGTAAGTGTATGGGGTACCAAGTTATTCAGTCAAAGGTGACTTCTGTAACTGCCACACCCTCTGGCAGTGTTTACATAAAAGAGAGGTCTCATTAGAATGAGCCTTGGCTTAAATAGATTAAGCTGGGAGTGGGACAAACAACAAAGCTAACAGAATACCTAAGCCTGTCCTACAACAGTTGTCCATTGTTTTTAGCCAGAGGGGATACAGAGTAGAAGTCCTCAGGATAAGACTGCAGTAGGTTTCTGGACACACAGTAAGCCTGAATGAGAGGTTTTGTAGGAGGGAGATTTGGGACCAGAATGTAGTCACATAGATAAGTGGGCTGTACTCAGCTTCATATTTTCTGTAAGACTGGTGAGAGCTGCCTAACATTCAAATTAATGTGTAAGTATGGGTGCTAGCCGTTCAGGAGTATGGCCTGCCTCTTTGGCGTCACCTGGAGAAGGTCTGGAAAAGTTGGGGTTAGGCAGCCTATTCCCACTGAGTAGAAAGGAAAATGCTAAATCTAGCCAGCTCAATTCTCACTAATCAGAAGAAATACTGGATAAGGCATTTGATATTTAGTTACTTCTAATCTTAAATGTAGAATGCTTAGTAGAAAAAGCTAGAAACTGGAAAAGATTTACATAATAATAATAAAGAAGACCAGTTGATTAAATGGCTATGCTAAAGGAAATGGACCAAAATGATGAACAAATATATAACAAAAGTGTCTATTACAGAACAATGATGTTAATAAGGCAGTAACGACCAGTACAAATGACTGTTATTGTATTTCAGTAAAAATAACTGAAACCAACACCCAACTCAATATCAGCAACATTTTTAAAACAAGTAAATAAAAGATCTCTGCTTGGCTGCAGTTTCCAGAAGAGGCACAGGAGGAGAGAGGTCTCAATCTGAAGACAGCCTTGAAGCTATCTAGGAAAACCTGTCACCTAATCATTTGTACAGACATTAAATATTGATTCTGAGCCAGAAATGATTGTTTTACAGTGGAACTGGAGTGACCTTCGTTACACCTATCTTTGCCACTGGGATATTTTTTACCAGGAGATTGCTAGGAAAAAAGATTAATTTATTTTTCTTTGAAGGTAATTAGTAGATCAAATATCCTCTTGACCCCCCAAAATCATATAAATAAATGCTTGGCAGTGCAATGATTCATTGTTGTCAAGGAAAATCATATCATGAGCAGTTGAGGATTTATAGGGAGAGAGAGGAAAAAAGTATCTGGCAAATGTTTAATAAATCTACAGCTTGGAAGTGTCTGAAGGCCACCTGGCATGAATTGATTTTTAGATTTTGATCTGAAGTCTTGTGCACACAAAATATCTGCAAGTACATGTCTATTTAGGGTCTCATCACTTTCTGATACACTTGAAAGAAGTCAAGCAAAGTCTACTTGGACTGGAGCTCGTGGCTTTAACTAATGTGAAACAAGGCAAATTTCCATGTCAGGGATAATTACACTGATTTTAAAGTATGAACTTACAATTATATACCAAACTTATATTTCAACTTTTCCCTTGAATCCAACAGACCAGGATTGCCATGGGGAAAATTTAATGATGATTAAGGCAAGCTGCCATGTAAAGAAAGCATTTGCAAACAGTGATCTTTTCCTTCAATCTCGAGGCTCAGGAGAACACAAGTTGTGGATCTGCAGGAAAGACTCCCAGCCACCAAGAGGCAAGCAGGAGGTCGTGTTTAGTGATATACACAATGTCATGGTGACCCTTTACTCTGGTTTCAGGCTCTACTGTTTTATAGTTGTTATGTGGCCTCTGAGAATTCATTGAGGCGTTAGTTCTCATTAGTTTTTTTTTAGCTCCAAAGCTCCAAGTTTTTTTCCTGGTCATCTCTAAAATTATCACAATAGGCACTATATTTATCATATCTCAGCACCAAAGAGCTTCATTGAAGGAAAGTAATCACTGGGTATAGGTGACATCTGCTTTTGTATACCATACATACTAGCCTTCTTTCTACTGTTGCTGCTATGAGTGAGGAGTCTTGACCACCCTAACCACAAATAAACAGCAAGTTATACACCCTGCTGGTATATCACTGTATCACTGTATCACTGTCTTCCCTTTCTTCATCGTTTGCTCGAGCGGGCCCAGTAACATCTCCATATGTCCTGTCTCATGCTAGTAGAGCCCAAGGGCATCTACTTGCTCCAGGAACATAAGAGCCTCAATCCATTCCAGATAGAGTCTACTATTTGGACATATCAAATACAACACGGGTAGCTCGAGCTCTGCCGTGCAGGTAGCTACTCTTGTAGTCATCTCTAAGTCCAGCATTTAATGATGAACGGCCGGCCGCCTAGCGGCATGAGCAGAGCTGTGATAGGCTGGTCTGCTGGGTGGAGTTCTGGCGAGAGAGAAAGTCGGATGTAGAAAATGGAGGCCCTTATGGAGTGGGGTCATCTGGCTTGTTGCAGGCTCTGCTGGGGTGTGGGCCCAGGGCTAGAACCGCCATCTCTCCTGGGCTCCTTGGCGGCTGGGCGCAGGGAGCAAGTAGCAGCTCTACCCCATGTCTGTCTCTGGATCAGGCTGGGCCCCAGACTTCAGTATATAAGCCCAGTAGAGCCTGCTCTGACGAATGACCAGTGCCCAGTGCCCAGCAGGCGCTGGTAAATAAGCACTCCTAATTACTCTCCTCTGTTTCTGAGTTTTTGCTTGGAGATAACCATAATAGAATGGACTCAGTATGAAAAAAATAAGTAGGTGTCAGTATGGTAATATCTATATTCTCCAAGTTAGTGTATGTGAACAAGCTGACCTGGTGCTAAGTAATGTCAGTTCTAATAGCTCAGCCTTACATTCCATACTAACTGCAAATACTTTAACACTGCATTGCATGGCTGACCTTGCTCTGGCTATATATGGCACACCTTCTCCTCACACCAGTTCTGTTACCTTACTCCAACCCAAGATTCTATCTCATGAATCAATGCCAAATTGGTCTGACTGATGAAACCGTGTGCAGGTATTCTGATTCTGAAACAATATCCGAGACCAGGTTTACGGCATATTACTGCAATCATTTTCAACATTGGTTGCAGATTGGAAAATTATGTTTAAAATACTGGTACCTATTTGGCCTATAACAAATGTTTTCTTGTAAATAATGAGTGGTAACAATTCCTTAAAAACTCTCAATATGGTTCCAATATATGGACGTAAAATTTCACAAGCAGATATAATAATGCGTCTGTGTTTTAGGGTCTGTAGTGCTTTAAGATAAAAAGGAAAATTTTCCTGAGAAAATTTGAGGATTCAATTAGAAAAATAAAACTAATCAAAAATAGTTTTGATATCATTTGATGTAATCCTTTTCTTATTCTTTCTAGGGATGCAGGCATTGTATCTTAAACTCATCTTATTTAATGAAATCTCACTATCAGAAAACTCTGGTGAAAAGTGCTCTGGGCTTACAGCAGGATATGTTTGTTGAAAGTTTTTTTTTTTGGCAGTTGTGTTTCTATCTAGAAAATAAATGCCATGGTTCTGTACTGTTAAGCATTGCATTTAAAAAATTAAAGACAAAATTATTAAAAAAGTAAAAAACGAAGCAAAAATATGCCTAAGACACTCTGATTTTCATGCTTGGGAAGTATCTAGTTTATTCCATGCTGGCATTTTTATATTAAATTGTTTTTCCTGCTGTCTTACTCTTTTAAATCATTTAAGAAGTCTGACAGTAGATTACTGGCTGCACAATAAAAAAAATTTGGTAGAAACAGAATGCCTCCCACCCTCTTTGGATTATAATTATTTCTGATTAAGTCAAGCCCAAAATAGAAAACCACAGGATTTACATCCCAGGCATCCATCATGAGGCCTTTTCAGAATCCTATTAGAGGGTCCCAGTCATATGAACACAGAAAACACTTACTTGAAATTATGATGGCTCAATTCTTTTTGTCTATATAGACATATAAGGGACAGAGATACAGGCGAGGATCGATAAGTTAAATGGCTCAAGATTAAAATGTTTCACAACAATATACTTTTCTGATCTGTTTGTCAGAATGATATGAACACAAAATCCAAGTAATGTTTAGATTTTTATGGATTCAGCATTTCATCTCTCACTGGCTTTTGCTTTTATTGTGATTTATTTTTCTATCTTCATTTAAATGCTAATATAAAGATCATGCATCACACATAAAGCAAAATTTTTTCTTAAGGAAATGAGTGATCAGAATGGCCATCCAGAAACTGCCATATACCTTCTAATACCAAAATAAATAACAAATTCCAGCAATTTCTCATTCTGTTTAACACAGCTATCTACTGGCAATATCTGCTAAAGGGATGAGCATTTGTGGGTAAACTAACTTCTATATAAAACTATGTCTTAAGCTTTATTTTTGGGGGCCAGAGCGATAGCCCAGAGGGTAGGGCGTTTGCGTGGCTGGCCCATGCCAGCCTGGTTTTCGATCCTGACATCCCATATGGTGCTGAGCACCGCCGGGAGTAAGTCCTGAGTGCAGAGCCAGGAGAGAGCCCTGAGCCGGGCATGACCCAAAAGCAAAAAAAAAAAAAAAAAAGATTTATTTTTAGTGAAATTATAGTATTTGGTATTTTACATTCATTACCAAGATATTGTTAACTACCTACTTAAATAACT